>CM028361.1:86616108-86771108 GCA_016624345.1 Platycodon grandiflorus | reverse complement strand
GACCGTGTCATTTGTTTAGTAACTTTAGTTAAGTAAACATCTAATGATCTAAACGAAAACAGTAAATAGAGCGGGCCGCCTAGCCCAAAAGCCCGGGCTTTTTGATGCAAGCCCAATTGAACCGTCGGTCCTATTGGATCGGGCCAAAAAGGCCCGCATTTTTTTGGGCCTCCAAAAATTAAACATTAGCCCATGCAAATATCGGGCCGATTGGGCTGGCTCACTGGGCTGGGCTAATTTTGCCGGCTCTAGGCCCGACGGTTCAATTGGGCTTGCATCAAAAAAGCCCGGGGCTTTTGGGCTAGGCCCGGCCCGCTCTATTTACCTGTTTTCGTTTAGATCATTAGATGTTTACTTAACTAAAGTTACTAAACAAATGACACGGTCCCACTGAGGCAAAGGCGATGATTTCTCCGATTTGCCCCTAATAGTCAATGACTCTCTTTAATGGTTATACATAATTACATATACATATATGCATAGATCTACCGCCGTTGTTGTTTATTCGATTCGTTTATTGTATGCTTCCTTTTCTTCATAAGCGACAACATATTCATCATCATCATCATCATCTCTTTTGCTTTCACTAGCGAACTTATCTGTACTACTCCCATCATTCCTAAAAATTGTGAAGGCTTTGATGGCAAACTTTAATCTGAGTTGAAATTTGATTTAATCTGTATTTAAAATTTGATTTAAAATTGTATTTAAAATTTGATTTAATCTGTTTTTATCACATAAACACTTATTTTGATTAGAATAATAAATATGCATTGAATTTAATTTGGGCAACAGTGAATGAGCAGCTTAGGAATTAAGCAGCTTTGAATGTCTAGTAAATGTGAATTGTTCTTTTGTTTTTCTTAGTTTATTTATTTTTCCGGCTAGGGCTTTTTGGCCCGATGGCCCGATGGGCTTTGGTGGGCTGGGCTGGGCTTGACTTTTCTTAGGCCCTAGAAAAATTGGGGCCGGCTCGATATTAAGTTTTGGCCCGGTGGGCTTGCACTGGGCCGGCCCAGCCCAGTAAATTGCCAGCTCTACAGTCACACTTAGTGAAGCCCCAGCTCTATCACTGGGCCACCTCTTAAGGACATCTAAAGTTGACCTTAATTTATATATCGAACTCATAATCTTTGCGTTACAATTATTTGTTTATTGGTATATCCATAGTATTGTATGTAATTAACAAAAGTCAAGGTCAATCACTGTTGCACGTAGAATTCTTCATGAAGAAGCCAATGTTTAGCCATATGCAACTGTGTGTCGTAGTTTCTACAGTATTAAACTGTTCTGGCCTGAAGATATTGATATGCAATGAAAAGGAAAAGTCAACAAATAAAAAAATAAATTTTGAATATAAGAATATTTTTCAGAATCTATAGTATACCGATACAATGTTGTATTTCTATTATGATTAGTATTACAATGATATATTTCTATTTAAGTTGTTCTCCTTAATTTATTATTTTAATATTATTTTTCTTCTTCATTTTGTTTAAGTATAGTTTAATTGAAAAAAGATATATGCCGTGCGTTTAACCCACCGGTTAAAAACTAGTTGCGAATAATATAACAAAAAAGATTGACTCGGTTAAATCCTTTACACCTTACCCATATTTTTAATCCCCAACCTCTACTAGCCAACACCCTGCTTACCCAGTTTCCTATTAAAGTTTACATTTTCATCTCCCTTTGATTGGTAGGCCTTCGAGTGAACTTAGAGAACTACTCAAAGCCCAACGATGGTGGGGATGTTGAGAAAGCGGTTGACAACTCTGAACTAGTAAACAGGACTGGTGACACCGTGCGACAACGCAGAGGAAACTACTTTAGTTCTGGTATGTCATGAATTTATGCTGAAATGTTCAAGTTACTTTGCCTACAGTTTCACATTTTAAATGGGCATGTTACATCTATTGTGTTTACCAATGTATACAGTTTGTGAGAGATTGCATTGCATGGTTTCAGAAGTCATAGGATCCTTTGGTAAGTGAAAGGAACTGAGAAATGTTATTTAACAAAATGGATTTGCAGAATATCAAACAGAGATGCATGCATTAAGTTATTATACAGTAATATAACCAATGAATTAGGTGGTTTTACGTACCTATAACCACTTAATATATATTGGTTTGAATTTCTATTACACTTTTTATCTAGTCAAACTATGGTATTATCTAGATATACTAACATCTATGGGATGTTTGATGTACTGTACGTAGTCCCACACATCAAGCAAAAGAAATTGGTTCATCAAAAAGCGCTTCAACTAGTTAGAGCCATGTGCGCTGCGATCAAATCTACAAACCACCATCTTACTTTCGAGCGTTGTTCAGATGCTGCGTTGATTACTGCCGCAGAAATAGGTACCCATGAGGTCATAGAGGAGATTGTGGATGCAATGCCATTTCAAATATTTGCATTTCGTGCCAGTGAAAAGCATTACATATTCCATTTGGCAGTTATAAATCGTTGTGAAAAGGTTTTCAATCTGATATATCAGATGGGAGCTATAAAAAACAAGAGTTTATACAACATGTAGACAACTCTCGGAACAACATTTTGCACTTAGCTGGACAATTGGCCCCCGCTCACAAACTCCACCTTGTTTCTGGTGCAGCATTACAAATGCAACGAGAAATCCAATGGTTTAAGGTCTCAATTTACTAGTCACTAAACTTTGATAATATTCGATTACTCCTTCAAGCTTCGTGATATTATTTTTTTCTTATGCCAAGGTGGCCTTAATACTAACTTCAGCTATTATGCAGGAAGCTGAAAAATTTGTTACCCCGGCTCAAAAAGAGCAACTTAACTCCAACAAAAAGACTCCCGCAATGGTATTTTCAAGTGCACACAAAGACTTGGTTGTAATAGGCGAGAAATGGATGAAAGATACTGCGAATTCCTGCACAATAGTGGCTGCACTCATAGTAACAATTGTATTTGCAGCAGCAATTACCGTGCCAGGTGGCAACGATGACGACTATGGCCGTCCCATATTTTCCAAAAAGGGTGCCTTCGTAATATTTTTCATTTCAGATACAGTTTCTCTATTCAGTTCAACCACTTCCTTGTTAATGTTCTTGTCCATTCTCACTGCTCGTTATGAAGAGATGGATTTTCACTACTCCTTACCAAGAAAGTTGATTATCGGTCTTGTTACTTTGTTCCTTTCAACATCATCCATGATGATTGCCTTCACTGCAACGGTCTATCTCGTTTTTGGCCAAGGACAGAGCTGGTTTCTTATTCCAGTAGCTACATTAGCCTGCCTGCCAATCACTTCGTTTGCCACTTTACAGTTTCCCCTCCTAGTTGATCTCATATCTTCAACATATGGTCGTGGAATATTTGGAAAGACATTTCTACTAATTTCTAGAAACTACGGCCCCGTTTGAACATGATACTTTTGAAATATTTTGTTACTTTGCATTTTGGTGATCCTTTGCATAATTGCGAATATGCATTTAGACATGGTACTTTGCATTTTTACTTTTAGCATATTTTATTTATTAAAATGTGTAAGTTTTATAATCATAAGTCAATAAATTTTTTTTTTTAATCTCCCACAGGTTTGCTCGTACCACATTAAGATTAAAACTAATTCCCGTTTGTGCTATAATTATTTTTAATTTTTTGGTTGCAAATAGTTAGAAAAGAGTGAGAAATTGTGTGGGCGGAGAATTTGGCAACATTTCTTGATTCATGATTATCTTGTTGGCTTGGAAATCAAAGATATAACTCAAAAAAACCATGAACCGTAAAGTTGGGCCAAGATGCTTATGTAATCTACTCCCTTCATTCCAGACAAAGAGTCTACTTTTTAATTTTGATATTTTACTTATGCTTTAAAAAATAAAATTTAAATAATTAAAAATTATGTTAAGTATACTATAGATCACAACTTTCATAACTTTGTAAAAACCACTAAATTTATGTTAATTATCAGTCAAACTTTAATTAAGTTGACTGGAAAACGTCAAAAGTAGACTTTTTACCTGGAACGGAGGGAGTATATTACAATACACCTCAGTTTGCATACGAACGGAAGGAGTATATTACAATACAACTCAGTTTGCATACGTACAATTGATTAAAGCTAACTATTGACTAAAATTTCATCATTTTCTAAACTTTTAAAACTTTTAACAGTTAGGATACTAATCTCACATTCAGATGTATGAAGTAGTTATCCCTCTTTTGTTCTCATGTATGGAGTAATTATCCCTCTTTTTTCTCCCCCCACGCGTACACTTTATTTTCTTTTTCTTTCTTTTCTTCTTTCTTTTTGATGTTTTAATCAAACACAAAAAAAAAGTCAAATCTTCAATCTCCCTCTCTTGCCTGCCTCTTTTCTTTTCTTCTTTCTATTTTTTTTATTTTTTAATAAAAAAAAAAAAGTCAACTCTTCAATCTCCTCTTGCCCGCCTATGTTCAACAAAAAATACTGAGACGGTGCTTGGCATGGACACAAAGACTTCGTGTTGTAAAATTAACATACACCAAGCTCAATTTGTAAGCATGTGGGAACATAGTTATTCATGATTTCATTGGTAGGGATTCAAAAGCTACGAACATATTTAACTTTATTTTGGGATTAAATCTGTTAAGGGATTTGAAAGAAAGTGGGATGGAACATATATATATATATATATATATATATATATATATACATATATATATATATATATATATATATATATAATTCACAAGGTGTTGTCCCTGTTTTATTAATTAAATAAATAAAGAAGTATGATCTTACCTTAAAAAGAATACTCTATTGCAGAGATGTCTACTTATATGAATCAATCTTTTTATTTGATGGGTCTGTTTATTACGCTACTTCTTCTGATTGTTCTATTCCTCTGTTCACAATTACATGACTTCCTTCTTGATGATCCTTGTTAATCTACATTGCCAATCTCAAACACGAGTAAAATGTAGATAACCCCCTGTGGTTTGCTTATAGTAACCCCCCCCCTGGTTATGGTATTTGACACATAACCTCTTGTGGTTGACAATGGGTTGCAATCGTTAACTTGTTAACAGAAAAAATGGTAAATGACCAAAAGGCCTTATCCATAGTCTAATTTTCAAATTTTGCCCTTCCAACCCTACAATTTTTTATCAGCAATTCAATCTATTATATCCAAATAGTCAAAACCCGTTCGAAATTAATCGATGAAATTATAACTTTATTGTGTACGAAAATCACCAGCAACAAAACCAAATTATCTGGGTGACTTGTCTTAGCTCACTAGGCCTCATCCAGTTCAACCCAAGCAACTTTGAAATAGAATTTGCCCTATTTAGATTTCTAGTGGTCCGGTGTGTAGAAATTTCAAACCTACATTCTTGCTACAATGAATGCCTGATTGTTTTGGTGAGAATACACTCACAATCTTTTTTTGACGAGAGTGGAACCCTAGTAGAAGCAAAAAAGAGCAGAAGAAGTTGTAAATTAACTCGAATGTTGTTCAAAATGGGACGACCCGAATTTCATTCTACGACTTCTATTCGTAGAGAGAAAATTTTTTTTAAATAAAATAATAATGGTAATTGATAAACACTAAAGGCATCAAAGCCATTTTGTTCCAAATTTTGGTCACATTTTTCACTTTTTGTGCATGAATGACACGTACTGTCAATTTAGACGAAAAAGCTGTTGATCGCAACCCCCTAGCAACCACATATGGTTCAAGTGCCTATTACTATAGCATGAGAGGGTCATCCGTACAATGGGAAAACCACAGGGGAGGTTATCTGCATTTTACCCCTCAAACAAGAATACTTCTTCTTTGAAACACCTTTTTATCTCTCTTGATATTCCTTGTAAGTCCATTACTTCTTCTGAGACATAATCCACTTTTACACCATCTACCTGTACTAATATTGATGTAGAACAAGTGGCTGAAGTGTATTTGCAAAAGATGGAAAGGAACAAGAAGTTTGGGAAGGGGATTGGAAAGTTAAGGGGTAAAGTGGCAATAGGCAAAACTAGCACTAGTAGGAATCATGAATTGGAGGAGTCTTCCGTCGATAGGGCATAACTTTTGATCCCGGATAAACCACGGGACCCACCGCATATCAAATCGAAGCTCCTCTAACAAATCGAAGCTACGCTCTTTGTTAGAGGAGTTTCGTGGGGTTATGCCGGAAGAACTTCCCGAGGGGTTACCACCTCTACGAGATATCCAGCATCACATTGATCTCGTACCAGGTGCTACACTCCCTAACCTTCCCCACTCTCGACGAGTACTGTTTAAGTACTGTTTTGGGTCTCGGAAGTTTTATCGGTTTTTTTTTCTTTTTTTTCGTTATTGTTTCCTTTTAGGGTTTGGTTTGTTTAGGGCATATAAATACCCTCTTAAACAATGTTATGAGCAGCTTTGATAATTAATAAACGTTTTCTTTCATCTTGAAAACCCTAAGCCGTCTTAGGCTTATTCTTTGTAGTTTCTCGTGATAAGAGCTTCATAGGTGTTAGTTCCGCTGCGTCAGTTGGTATTAGAGCAGTAACATCCTGCGATGGCGACTAACGAAGGCAACAACAACGACACCAACGCTGCACTGATGACACTTCTGTGATAACTACAACAGACGATGAACGACGTGGTTGCTTCGAATCGGGCTGTCACAGAAGCCGTACAGAATCTGCAGATTGGTGCAAACCCTAGGCAATGGTCAATGGCTCGTATAGCGGGACCTGTAGGGCGCAGGGTGAATACTCCTCGTGACCCGCCGGTCAGGGATGATGATGATTCAGATTCAGAGGAAGAAGACGAGCCTTTGGCAAGGAACGTAGAGCAGTACCCAAAAATTAAGGCTAACCTACTGTTCTTTACGGGTGATCTGGATCTGGAGGATTTCTTGGATTGGCTTTCAGAGGTCGAAAAATATTTTAAAGTTATGGGGATTACGGAGGACAAACAAGTAAAGTATGTCTCGTATAAACTACGGAGTGGTGCTTCTGCTTGGTGGGAACAGTTGCAGAACAATAGGAGACGTCAAGGCAAGCAGCCCATACGTACGTGGAGACGTATGAATGAGGCATTACGGCTTCGTTTCTTACCTGTCGATTATGATCAAGTCTTGTTCCAGAAATATCATGATTGCCGGCAGGATGAACGAATTGTTAACCAGTATACGAGCGAATTCCATAGGCTTTCTGCTCACAATAACCTGAACGAGACGGAGGGGCAACAAACTGCAAGGTACGTTGGGGGCCTGCGCGCGGATGTTAAAAATCAGGTTCAACTGTACACTGTTAATACAGTTGACGAAGCTATTATGCGAGTGACCAAGGTTGAAGCACAACAACAAGCTACACCATTCAGGGTCAGTCAACTTTTCGCAGATTTGGGGACTCACCGTCGATGACACCAAGGGGACAATATTCAGGGTCCAAGCAACCAGTAGTTCAGGAGAAGACGCCGACATTGACTCAAAAGGTTAGGGAAGATAAACGAGACCCTCCATGCACCAATCAGAACCAATTTCCACGAAGGACTACAGGCCAACAAACGTCTGGTGGTCGTGCAAATAACAATCCCTACGTATGCGCCAAAAGTTTCAGTGACAAGTGTTTTCGATGCGGTCAAACGGGGCATATCTCAAGTAATTGCCCTACTCGCGGTCGGGTTAACATGGCAGAACGGGATGAGTGTGAGGAAGAAAAATTTGGGGATGATGTGGAAGAATGTATAGAGGATCCCAACGGAGACGAGTTTGGTGCGATTGAAGAAGGACATGGGGCATTTGTGGTTCGCAGATTAATGCTGACAACTCCAGTAGAAAGCAAGGACCCGCAGCGACACAACATCTTTCGCACCCGAGGAAAAGTGGCGAAGCAAGTGGTGGAGCTAATTATAGACAGTGGGAGCAGTGAAAATCTAGTTGCCCGTAGCCTTGTAGAGAAGCTAAAGTTAGTGAAATAGAAACACCCTACTCCCTACAACGTTGGCTGGATCAATTCTGTTGACAATGTCAAGGTAATCGAACAATGTGTTGTCTCTTTTTCTATTGGTAGATATAAGGATGAAGTGCTTTATGATATTGTTGATATGACTGCATGACAGCTACTGTTGGGTAGGCCGTGGCAATTTGATGTTAATGCTATGTATAAGGGTAGGGATAACCTGATTGTTTTTGTTAAAGATAATGTGAAGTTTACTCTTTGTCCTCTAGTTGAGAGTAGTTGTTCTAAGGATAAAGGAAAGGCTATGATTTCCCTATGTACTGGCAAAGAGTTTGTTCGGGAGATTCCTCATGTTCCTGCTATATTTTCTATAGTGAATAATGGATTCCTTGGTCTTACTGATTTGGTTCCTGAGAAGCTACGCTCTTTGTTAAAGGAGTTTCGTGGGGTTATGCCGGAAAAACTTCCCGAGGGGTTACCACATCTACGAGATATTCAGCATCATATTGATCTCGTACCAAGTGCTACACTCCCTAACATTCCCCACTACCGAATGAGTCCGGCTGAGCATAGTATTCTGAGGGAACATGTAGAGGATTTGCTGAAGAGGGGATCTATTCAAGAGAGTATGAGCTCATGTGCAGTTCCAGCCCTCTTAGTGCCCAAGAAAGATGGGACTTGGAGGATGTGTGTTGATAGCCGGGCTGTGATAACCCGAATTTAGTAGGTTAATAATAATAAAAAAAGGGAAAATAAAAGGGTCAAAATCACGGTAATTATACCGACAGCCGTTTCATGTGTTAAGGAGGGAGAGCGGTCGATGGAGGGGAATGCGTTTGGGAGAGAGATCGCCAAGGTGAGAGTATGAAACTGTGTTAGAAATTGTTGGGCTACATCTTGGTTACTCCCCAGAAAAGTGAGAGAGACGACGGAGCAGAAGAGGAGGAGAGGCGGAAAGTGATTGCAGAAATCGAGGTGAGCTTAAGCCAATTTTTCTTGGATGTGAACTGTGTTTTATTTGTTCTGTTAATTACAAAAACTGATTTAGTTAGGTGTTGATGCGTGGGAGGGAGCTACTTTGTGGAGGTTGTTAATGGCAGAGTGTGTGGTGATGGGTTACTGTGTGGTGTGGGTTTTGTGATAAAAAGGATAAGAAAAATAAGAAAAAGAAAGTGGGGGAGGAGGCGTGAGAGAGAGAGAGAGAGAGAGAGAGAGAGAGAGAGAGAGAGAACAAAAGGAAAAAAAAAAGAGTTTGGAGTTGTCTGGAAGAGGGAGGCGCACGGCTGGGAGGAAGAAGAGAAAGGAGTTACAGTTAGGCCCCTTGTTGTTTAGTTGGCTGCGAATTGGGCCCTCTTTGTTTTCATAAGTTTGAAATCAGCCCTTTTGTTTACATGTTGTGCAAGGGCAGCTAAGTAAATAACTATTTCTAGGTTTTTGACAGCCCCTAAGGTTCTAGAATTTTAAGAACAGGCCCTCTTAGGTTTCAAAATGTTTAGCAAACCCTTATTGTATTATATTTTAATTTTAAAAGAGGATATTGTTGTTTTTGTAATTAGGTGTCGTCGATAGCGGTTGGGAAGAAGTACCAATTTGATTTTTGTCTAGATTGTATCGAATTTGAGGTAAGGGACTTTCTACTCTATCTAGTTTGTTTTCATCCCTTCATTTTTATCGAAAAATAAAATGCTTTACTACATCGTTTTGTTTCAAATAAGCCTGTGAAATTGATTTTATATTGTTATTGAAAATGTGATGTATTGAAATATTCCAAAATAAGGATCAAGCATATGAGCCTCTGAAATGAATTTGATCTCCGAACTTTTGTTATTGTTTACTGACATTGGAACTTTGTACAGAATTGTGAATTATGAAACTTTTAAAAATCGATGGTCTGACTATGTATTGAAACTTTTGAACTATCTACTCTACCAACTAGGTAGACATATCGAACTCTGAAATTATCAAACCGCGTCACAGGGTTGTACTGCGACATTATCGAACCGCGTCACAGGGTTGTACTGCGATAATTATCGACACCGTGTTACAGGATTGTACTGTAACCGTAGTCAACAAAGACCATGGAACTTTATTGAAATTGTTTAGCGGAGTAATTGGTCATGCCACTGGTATGGGACGGTGGTGTAATCGACTAGCTTTTACCAACTTTTGATTTTGAAAGACTTCTTGGAAATTATTCTTTGAATTTAGTAAATTTCTTTTAACAAAACGGTTGATTATACTATCGGTATGGGATGGTAGTGCCATTGACTTGTTTCAAAGTAAATGTTTTTACTCAACAACGTTTTAAATGTCGTATATGAAAAATGTGATTTAAAATGCTTCTTATGACTATTCATAGAATTATTGTTTTCGAAATACGTGCTTGATCCTCTAGATAGTGTTGTTAGTACCTTGGTCCATGGTCCTACTGTGGATTTGGGGCTTGACAGAGCACTAAAACAGAAAACTCTCGAGCCATCCAATGAGTGGTGGCAAGCCGTCGCCGACATTAAAGATATGCAAAATGATAAGGGGTGAGTTCACAACTCAACAAGGTACTAAAAACGCTATCTAGAGGATCAAGCATGTATTTCGAAAACAATAATTCTATGAATAGTCATAAAAAGCATTTCAAATCACATTTTTCATATACGACATTTAAAACGTTGTTGAGTAAAAACATTTACTTTGAAACAAGTAAATGACACTACCATCCCATATCGATAGTATAATCAACCGTTTTGTCAAAAGAAATTCACTAAATTCAAAGAATAATTTCCAAGAAGTCTTTCAAAATCTAAAGTTGGTCGAAGCTAGTCGATTACACCACCGTCCCATACCAGTGGCATGACCAATTACTCAGCTAAACAATTTCAATAAAATTCCATGGTCTTTGTTGACTACGGTTACAGTACAACCCTGTAACACGGTGTCGATAATTGTCGCAGTACAACCTTGTGACGCGGTTGGATAATGTCACAGTACAACCCTGTGACGCGGTTCGATAATTGTCGCAGTACAACCCTATGACGCGGTTCGATAATTTCAGAGTTTGATATGTCTACCTAGCTAGTAGAGTAGACGGTTCAAAAGTTTCAATACATAGTTAGACCATCGGTTTTTAAAAGTTTCATAATTCACAATTCTGTACAAAGTTCCAATGTCAGTAAACAATAACAAAAATTTGGAAATCAAATTCATTTCAGAGGCTCATATGCTTGATCCTTATTTTGAAATATTTCAATACAACACATTTTCTATAACAATATAAAATCAATTTCACAAGCTTATTTGAAACAAAACGATGTAGTAAAGCATTTTATTTTTTGATAAAAATGAAGGCATGAAAACAAACTAGATAGAGTAGAAAGTCCCTTACCTTGAATTCGACACAAGCTAGACAAAAGTCAAATTGGAACTTCTTCCCAACCGCTATCGACGGCACCTAATTACAAAGACAACAATATCCTCTTTTAAAATTAAAACATAATACAATAAGGGTTTGCTAAACATTTTGAAACCTAGGAGGGCCTGTTCTTAAAATTCTAGAACCTTAGGGGTTGTCAAAAACCTAGAAATAGTTATTTATTTAGCTGCCCTTGCACAACATGTAAACAAAAGGGCTGATTTCAAACTTTTGAAAACAAAGAGGGCCCAATTCGTAGCCAACTAAACAACAAGGGGCCTAACTGTAACTCCTTTCTCTTCTTCCTCCCAGCCGTGCGCCTCCCTCTTCCAGACAACTCCAAACTCTTTTTTTTTTCCTTTTGTTCTCTCTCTCTCTCTCTCTCTCTCTCTCTCTCTCTCTCACGCCTCCTCCCTCACTTTCTTTTTCTTATTTTTCTTATCCTTTTTATCACAAAACCCACACCCCACAGTAACCCATCACCACACACTCCACCATTAACAACCTCCACAGAGTAGCTACCTAACTAAATCAGTTTTTTATAATTAACAGAACAAATAAAACACAGTTCACATCCAATAAAAATTGGCTTAAGCTCACCTCAATTTCTGCAATCACTTTTCGCCTCTCCTCCTCCTCTGCTCCGTCGTCTCTCTCACTTTTTTAGGGAGTAACCAAGATATAGCCCAACAATTTCTAACACCGTTTCATACTCTCACCTTGGCGATCTATCCCCCAAATGCATTCCCCTCCATCGACCGCTCTCCCTCCTTAACACATGAAACGGCTGCCGGTATAATTACCGTGATTTTGACCCTTTTGTTTTCCTTTTTTTATTATTATTAACCTACTAAATTCGGGTTATCACATTCTCCCCCCACCCCTTACAGAAATTTGGTCCTCCAAATTTTCTCATGTTACTCAAATTTTGAATCTCGAAATGACTACCATATTCATACGATATCCAATACTTAAAAACACACGTAAACAATTATCTCATCACAACGAAAACTAGAGAAACTCGTAAGCCTTACCCGAAGTTGTGTTGTGTGGGGTTTATACGGCTTGAGAATAAAATAAGAAAACTTTTCCTTGTGCTGGCACTTTCGAGTGGGTCCCTCGATTCTGGTTCACACTTGTCGTTTTGGTCCCCAAAGGTGCCCCTGACGTTTGAGCTCCCTTTCTTTGTGGACACGTCGCAATTTTATGCCCCATCTGGCCACATTAGAAACATGCCCCTGTATTCCATCGACACTCCTTATCAAGGTGATTCCCACCACACCTGCCACACTTGGTATTATTCCCTTGTCCTTTGTCAACATTTTCCTGAGTAGAGTGTCATTTCGGCTGCACCTCACGACTTGACTCACCGGATGCTATGGATTGGTTATTTCTCTTTCGATTGGTGGTGTCGCTTGTTTTCTGAATATCATCAAGGCTCTTTTCTACCAACATGGATTTGTTTAACACCTCTCGATATGTAGTTAACTCAAATGGGACTACCGCCTTCCTAATCTCGGGCTTTAGTCCATCCTCAATGAAATCTCGAACTTGTTGTTGGCGCGCACTTATAGGAAAGTACTTCTCGAAAAAGTCCGTTTTGAATTGCTCCCACGTATAAGGTTCAGGGTCTTGCTCATGCTTGCGCTTCTCCATAAGCCACCAATCATACGCTCCCTCACGAAGCATGAAAGTAGCGTGCTTCACCTTTTCATTATCTCCACAGTTTAGAAGGGCGAATGTCTTCTCCATTTCCTGAATCCAACTCTCCGAAACCAAAGGATCAGTCGACCCTTCAAATGCCGGAGGCTCCAACCTCTTAAAGTCAGCAATCAAACTTTGCCCTCGCCAAGTTCCCTCACCCTGTTGTTATTGTTGTTCCACTACACCGATAAGCATTTGCATTAGTTGCATCATACCAGGGTGTTCAGGTTGTTCTAGTTGTCCTTGGTTACCCCCATCATTTTCCATTTGAATCTACACACGATAGCCAGTAGTTACACATAGGTGATAAAACATAGACAAATACTAGATTACTAAGACAAAGTGATTCTAACAATTCCTAATCCCGCTAGATCATAACCTAAGCTATGATACCACTCTGCCACGCCCCAAACCCACAGTAGGACCATGGGCCAAGGGTGACCGGCCGCGGCCCACTAGAAGGTGTTGGGCTCCGCAAGGCCTTCCAATACAATTGCGCATCTTAAATCTAATGAAAACTAAATCGCAAATAATGAGGCCCATTATCCTATTTAACCAATCAAGTCCAAATGAAGTTCCCAAAACAACAATTATTTATGGAGTCAACAGCTCCTTACAGAATCCAAGTCTAATTGCACGAAACAAAAATTAAACTAAAACAGAAAACTCTCGAGCCATCCAATGAGTGGTCCCAAGCCGTCACCGACATTAACGATCTGCAAAATGATAAGGGGTGAGCTCACAACTCAGCAAGGTACGTACTAACAACGCTATCTAGAGGATCAAACACGTATTTCGAAAATAATAATTCTATGAATAGTCATAAGAAGCATTTCAAATCACATTTTTCATATACGACATTTAAAATGTTGTTGAGTAATAACATTTACTTTGAAATAAGTCAATGACACTACCGTCATATACCGATAGTAAAATCAACCGTTTTGTCAAAAGAAATTCACTAAATTCAAAGAATAATTTCCACTGTTGTAGCAATACCCCTCACCTGTTAGCCGCAGGTGGGATGTAGCCTCACTGTTGTAGCAATACGCATGACTTTGGTTAGCTATTGAACCCGATGTGATTAATTGGGGACGCGATACTACGTACACAGGTATCGAGGCACATATATTTTCTCGTGTATTGCAGGAGCAACGCGGAGATTGTGGATGCAGAATTATATCTTTGCTTATTTGGTTTATTTAAGTTGCACTTATGTGAACATCAAAGTGCTAGGTGATTTATGTGATTTGTATGCTTTTGATATTATACATGTTAAGTATGGTGTTTAAATATTATTACGATGTTCTTCCTATTGTTGAGCATTATGCCATGTCATATAGTCGCATGCAACAGCTTGTTGACTAATGGTTAAGTTAGAATCGTACCTAGACTTGCTGGTTTGTAGTTGAGATGTTAGGTAAGCTGGAAGCGCTACCTAAATTGGTTACATGTAGACACTTGGTTTACTGTTGTATTCATACTCATAGCATACAATACATTATAGTATCTTACGGAGTCTTTTAGACTCACCCAACAACCTCCTCAGTTTGCAGGTTATGTTCCAGCGCATCGAGTCTTGAAGCTTGGAGTTAACAAGGAGTATTTGTATTGTCATTTTCTTCTTATTTCTTGTATTGTGAGATCGTGAGGTTCACTAAGTTATGTAAACTTAGTATATGGGTAGAAATAGTTGTATTCTTCAGATTTGTATTTTGGTGCTGACTTGTGTGATCGTGCCGGTTGTTGTACTCTATTATTTTGGATTTTTTACTCGTGGTATTTTAGTATTATTGTTTCTCCGGCTCGTATACTTAGTCGTCGAGGTTTTTATTGTCGGGTTTATCTTTAGTGTTGTCCTCCGGCGTATGTTTTGGCCATTGAGGTTTATTTAGTTGTAGTTGTTGTATGAGTTTTGAAATTCACATTTAACTTGTATTCCGCTGCTTAGTCTTAGTTTTGAGCTTGTGTAGCTCGTTCACTTCTGGGAATTTTAGTTAGTTCTTTTAGTTTGGCACTCTGGATTGGGGTTCAACATCGGATCCTGGACTCGGGTCATCACATATGATACTACACATATTCTCACATATGCTAGCACATTAATAACGGACTCCATAGAGTCAAACATCTCAATTTCACAAGTAGTCCATATAATAATTTCAACATCATTTTCGGACTCCACAGAGTCTTTTAAACTAATTTCACGACTCTAGCCACATAATCAATTATCCACATATTTCAACATGTTTAGGTTATGTAGACTAAATCATATACCAATACCAACATATTCCAAGTCAATTGCGGACTCCATAGAGTCCGACATCACATTTCACTATTTTGTAGTTTAACACATATTTCACAAGTATGGCTAAATTCATATAACATCATTTCATACTATCCTCTTCATGTAATCATCGATTATCATGCATTTCTTCAAGTTTACCGTATCGACATGAAATACATGTTATATAGCATGAACAATTATTACGAACAAGAAATAAAAGTAGTAACTTACACAAATACGACAAATACACCAAGGAACAAGGTTGGGTTGGATGAAAGTACTCTCCCCGGTGATATCTACGATGCTACGATTTCCCAACTTCGATCCCGCTCTCGATCTTGCTCGATTTAACTCTTTCTCACTCCAAAACCCATTTTCTCTCTCTAAAATGTGGGAGAAGAGATAGAGTTCAAGATTTCACAACAGATCAGATGATCTATTCAGGTAGAAACGTGCTCCTCGACGCCCTCTACGCTACGGCGAAGACGAATCGTCGATTCGACAAGCGGAGCTCAAGATATCACGAATTCTTCTCTTCTCTATCCCCTTTCTCTCTCTCTACCTCAAACATATTTGGATGAAATGAGGGGAGGAAAAAGGGTTGTGATCTTTTATTTAATCCATGGGTAAGTGTTCGGTCCAATCCCGGGCTTGTTTGAGCATTTTAAACCACTTAAAATCACGAAAAACTGAGAAAGAATAAAAATCGGACGAACAGGGCTCGGGGCAGGGCGATCTCTTTGCCCTATCCCAGGGCGATCGCTATGCCCTCTAGTTGCAGGGTGATTGCTCTGATCTCCCCAGGGCAATCGCTTTGTGTCCAGCTTCTTCGAACTCTCAGAAAATGCTCTGAAACGTTCCCGAAATGATTCTAAATGACCCTAAGGTGATCCTAACTGTTGGGCAAGTTCAAAACACATCCAACACACACCGAATCATCTCGTGTCGAGGCACGAATGATAACGAACACCAGTCTCAATTGCACATCGAGATACACACACCGAACCACACTTAAACCAACTTAACTTACGGTTTAACGATAAGACGAACATGCTCGTCGCTCGTGAATGGATCTAAACCAAGGCTAGGTCAATCAACCAAGGGGGAAATGTTATGCATACGAACCCTAAGCGATGTCGAGAATTATCTCGAACAAATACATGACTATTGCACAGTTTAACAAGTACTTACCACAAGTCAAGCACGTCTTAAGTCAACATGAAGTGAATATGAGCGAAATGGGGAGGGAATAGAGACCGAGCCTCACAACTACGGTATGTCCTAACTTGTTAAACTCATGGCTAGGATTATGGAAAGATTAAAGGCACGTTAAGTGTTCTCAATCCTAAGATAATAACACGAGGGATAAATATTGTGATACTAAGCATGTTGGGTTTGTCGGGGTCTTACATCCTCCACCCCTTAAAAAGAATTCGCCATCTAATTCCTACTGGTGTACTAAAGAAGGTGGGACCTATTCTTACTAACTCTTACACTGATTCTTCGACACCAAAAGTTGATTCTAAACCCAATAAGCATGTTCTAGCGCATGACTCCCAAAGGCAACTTTCTCATGATCCTATTAATTCCTAAGATTCACACTTCACTGCTACACGACCATGTTCTACTACGCCAAGAAAGGCATCACCCTCAACGATACAGTGGTCCAATCAACATACTTAATCACACAAGAACGCGAAAAGGGGGTAAACTTTCGAACATACGGAGGCTAACAAGGGTGTGATACAAATTAAGATGTGGGAACAGATATAGAATCGTATACCGGTCTCTCGTGACAGGGTGATCGACTAACTTGTGAGTACCATATCTAACATATTTTTTTTTTAAGGAAACAGGGACGGTACCCTGCAAAATTTTATTAATAACAAAAGATAATAAACAAGAGGGGGACAACCAGCCTTGCCTTTATAGAACCGGGAGGACAAAGGAGCCTAACCTCAGAATTCTTACAAAGAAGGAACAAACTATTTTCGAAAACTATATAAACCAATAAAATCATGATCAAGCACCTGACGGACATCACGATGAAGAAACTCTCGTTTCTCATAAACAACACGCTGCTGATGCACATAAGCTTCTAGAGCAAGCCTGTCAGCCACTTTGTTTAATTCTCTAAAAACATGAACCAAGCCATAGTCACCCAGATTCTTCTTACAAACACGAAGATCATATTCGTATCGCCAAGGAGCTCTATGAAATCCTTTTAGAACCGAAATCGCGACAGAAGAATCAGATTCAACGATCACACGAGACAAGCCTAAAGCCCGACAGAAGGCCAAACCATCACGAAGGGCATAGATCTCCGCAGCCATATTAGTACCTTGTCCATAAAAATTAGAAAAAGCATGAACCAAACATCCATCCGAATCTCTAATAATACCGCCCCCTGTGCATAGACCATTCCTAGCCGACCCATCTGTGTTTAATTTGAATTGGCCAACATCCGGGGGTTTCCATCGCAACCATTGACCCCTCCTCCACGAAACAGTAAGGCAAGACAACCGAAGAGATTGTAAACTCCTTTCACCCGCAAGAGTAAGAGAAGATCTTGGAGTGTACATTGTCAACATATCACTAATGTCCTTACGAATATTGTTAATAATCCTTCCAACATGCATAGGAGAACCTTCATAAGTGGCTTTGCACCGGGCCTTCCAAATTTCCCACATAGAGAAAGCAAAAATACCAAGGCAAACCGCACCCACTTGATTCCGAAGAGAATGACCTTCTGTCCAAATAACCCAAGCATGAAGAATCGTCGAATAATGGGAGATTTTATTAAAGGGGCGAGCAAAGTACACCCAAACAGCCCTCGCAACTTCGGAATGAATAAAAAGAGGAACAAGAGATTCTTGGTGAGGATGAACACAGCATCACACACACTTGGACACAACCGGGACATGCCGAGAATGCAACACCAAGTCTACTGGAACTGCTTTAAGGAAAAGTTTCCAAAGAAAGCCACTCACCTTCATTGGAAGCCATTTCTGCCAAATTTGAGAAGCCCAGGGAGGTTTAGGAGCTGGAGCTCGCGTGGCGTTCCAGAAATCCTTGGCAGAAAAGCCACCTGCTTGAGATAGCGTGCACACTAGTCTGTCTGGGACGAGGGAATCCGTGTGCACTGATCGAAGAGTATTATGAAGCTGGGACGGGATCCAAGGCAGCAGCTGGTCCAGAATAGATAACCCTTCAACCACATTGAGATTTAAATCCATTGGAAGCGGGCCTATGAGACGATCACCACACCAATTATCGTTCCAAAAAGAACGAAGACCCGCACCAATCAACCATTGACTGTGAAGATACACCTTGGGCATTTGCGCAGCAATAGATTTCCATATATGAGTGGCAGAAACCGGGCTCGAAAAACCATTGAAATTCCCATACTTGGCATTGACAAAATGAGACCATAAACTTTGAGGTTGCATAGCATTCCAAGCTAATTTAGCATGAAGAGATTCCATAACTTCATTCAAAGACCGAAGGCCTAATCCTCCTTCCATAAAAGGCTGACAGATTTTGTTCCAAGCCACCCAATGAACACGTCTCTCTCCAACTGAGCTCCACAGAAAATTAGCCATCCTGTTTTCAATAGCTTTGATAATCGACCTCGGGATTTTGACCACCGTAAGAGAGTGGATGGGAATACTGCTTAAAACTGATTTAAGCAAAACGATTTTACCCCCAAAAGAAAGGAGACGAGATTTCCATCCTTCAATACGCTGAGTGATACGAAGCAAAATATCTTCAAAATAAATACGCTTCGGATGACCTTTAAACAGCGGAACCCCTAAGTATTTCATGGGTAAGCGGCGATGAGTACAACCAGACCAGTTTCCCAGTAAAGAAAGTCGACGATGGGAAGTATTCGACGAAACATAAAAGCCACTTTTCTGTAAATTAATGAGCTGCCCCGAACAATTTTCATATCTGACCATTAACCTTTTAAGAGCCATAACAGAAGCTTTGCTAGCATTACTGAAAATCAACATGTCATCAGCATAAAGTAAATGTGAGATTACTAACCCCCCTCGACCATGCTCAAACGGACGAAAATGCCCAGCAGAAATAGCATCATTAATGTTAACCGATAAGATCTCCTGAGCCAAAATAAATAAAAGCGGAGAGAGAGGATCCCCTTGGCGAACACCACGAGTAGAATTAAAGAATCCAAAACTTTCCCCATTAATCCGGAGAGAATACCATATAGAATTAATAACTCTGAAAATCAAATCACGACTTGACGCAGAGAAGCCAAAAGCCTCCAAAGCTCGCAAAAGAAAATCCCATTCTATACGATCATAAGCTTTGGACATATCAAATTTAAAAATAATATTACCTCCTCGCACCTTGTGATCCAGCCGATGAACCATTTCCTGAGCCAAAACAATGCTTTCCTAGATATTGCGACCTTTTACAAACCCTGACTGTTCAGGAAAGATAAGAGATGGAAGAAAAGAGGCAATCCTAGTAGCCAGAATACGAGAAATAACTTTACCCACAAAGTTGCACAAGCTAATAGGACGCAAATCGTCAAGCTCCGTAGGGTTTGCTACCTTCGGAATCAGAACAACTGATGTAGCCGTGATACCTTTAGGCAAATTACTTCCACGAAAAAAATCCTGAACCGCCGCCACCACATCATTTTTAACAATATCCCAACAGCCCTGAAAGAACCAACCTGTAAAACCATCCGGCCCAGGGGCACTTGTAGGATCTAACTCCTTGACTGATGTCCGAACCTCTTCCTCATCTAGAATATGCTGAAGCAAAATATCTTCTTGATGAGAAATCCTTCTCTGAACTCCATCAAATAAAGATTCATCTATAACATGTGCAGAAGAGGAAAATAAGGTTGAAAAAAATTGCACTGCCATATCCCCAATCTGAGCATTATCCCGACACCAAGTACCATCTGAAAGTCTGAGCTTAACCGTATTAATCCGGGATCTA
Source organism: Platycodon grandiflorus (assembly GCA_016624345.1). Taxonomy (NCBI): domain Eukaryota; kingdom Viridiplantae; phylum Streptophyta; class Magnoliopsida; order Asterales; family Campanulaceae; genus Platycodon; species Platycodon grandiflorus. The sequence goes on along the minus strand of CM028361.1, from coordinate 86,750,819 downwards.
TCTTTTATGCTGGCATGAAAATATGAAGTATTCCTTTCACCATCCTTAAGCCAATTTTGCCTGGCTTTTTGTTGAAGCATTTCAGCATCCCATTTAAGCAACTGATGAAGTTCCGTATTTTTTTGAGTAAGCTGATCCGCAACAATACTGTCCCAGGCTTGTTGTAAACTAAAATCTAACTGTAAAATGATATCCTGAATAGAAGCAATCCGCCGCTGAACATGACCAAACACTGACCAGTTCCAATGCTTCAATTCTCTACAGTTTCCTGGTCAAAATCGTCAAAGCTGAACCCAAAACAGGTCTATCCCATTGGTTGCGGACGAAAGACAAAAAATCAGGATGATCAAGCCACATGCGCTGAAAGCGAAAAATACCTTTCGGTTTGGAAAGAGAAGGAAAATTAACAAGCAAAGGAGAATGATCAGAGCACACCCTACTTAGATGAAGAACACTGATAGCTGGGAAAAGAGCCATGAACATACCATTCATCAGAACCCTGTCTAACCGAAGCCAAATACGATCATTCCCATCATGATTATTACACCAAGTATAGCAGCTGCCTTCATATCCAGCATCCGTCAACCCAGCTTGACCAATGAAATCATTGAAATCATTCATACTAGGAAAGTCACAAGCAGCCCCCCCTAGCTTTTCCGACGAATGAGAAATAATATTAAAGTCCCCACAAACCACCCAAGGCTTTTGAAATTGCACAGAAATATCCAACAAATCCGCCCAAAGAACTTGTCTCTCTATTCTATTACATTTAGCATACACAAAAGAAGCCAAAACTAATTTATCCCCTAACAGAAGACGAACCGTAACATGTTGAGAAGAAGCATCTACAAAAGTAACATTCAACCGTTGATCCCAAAGCAGCCATATATACATATTTAAAGGATTATTGTGCATACTACCTCTCATATGAAGCTTCCTAGCCAACCTTTCCAAACGAATCCCATCAATCTTTGGTTCCAGCAAAACCATGAGCATAATATCCTTTTGAGACTTAAGAAGATTAAGATAATCCATCGTCTCTTTGTTACCAACCCCCCTAATATTCCAAATCATGACTGACATAGAAAACCAAAAGGAAAGAAAATTAATGATCCTGAGAAGAGGCTCTAGTGACACGTTTGTTTTTAGCAACAAATTTCCTCTTCTTTTCCTTTTCAAGAGCCTTATGAAACGATTTAATACAAGCCGAGCTGGGATGGAAATCAATTAAATCATCTACAGATGCAGATCTAGTGTGCTTTACCTTAATCTTAGCAGGAATAAATAAGTCATCCTGTATTCCTTGGTTCAACCCGTTCCCCATCTTTTTAACTGCCACGAAGTCTGCCAGATTTCTAGGCTTACTGTCATCAATGCGATCGTGAATCACCCCAGGCTGTTCCTCAATCTCCTCCACATTGTTATTGTCATCTAAAGTAGCCAAAATATCATATGGATTATGAGTGAGTAAAGTGTTCTGCAGGTCGACATTCTGAATTTCTTCCATCGATGAATCTGTCACCATCGTAGATAAGTCTGCGCACATCGAAGTTGTTCCAAGGCCATGGGTTTGCTCATGCTGCGCAGAACAATGCACATTCTGCATGGGACTTGATGGAATATCAATGACCTCAGTTCCCTTAGGTTTTCCATGATCATCCTTAGAATTAGAGCCAGACGGTTTGTTATGATCAGCCATAAACTCAGTATCAGAAGTTTTCTCCAATCTACCGGCATCGCCTGTTGGGAGCCATATCTAACATATCATTCCATTCTCGAGGGTTAGTAAGGGCTTGTACAAGCAAAGTTATCAAGTTGATTCTACACATCACTCTACCACTGCCGCCACTCTAAGTATATGGGTGCACTTACCAAGGCAATAGTCACAATAAGAACCCATTCTGAATTAACGTACAATATTAGACTTATCAACCAATAAGAAGTGTTCTATCACAATCGTTGATCTATTCTCTAAGAAGTTTGGCCATCAATTCACTAGTCTCTACTACATTCACCTCATCGCTTACACACTAGGTTGTCCTTCGCGATATTTGTACCAGTCCACTATCTCGATTACTCTCGAAATTCCATCAACACCTAAGCAAGCAAACTGACACCCGAAATGACTTTCTCAAGGGATATAATCACTATTCCACTACCACTCATTATGTTCGGTTCCTTCGCTAAGATACCACAAGCTATCATTCACAATTATCACACAGATCACCCAGAAGATCTTATCAGGTTCATCACACCTTCTAGATTAGCCTGAGCATTAAATCATCATCCATGCACGTAGAGTCATTACCCGAGACGACTCTCTCAAGAGTGCACCAACACACGTCCCACATGACCTAAGTCGTTTCCAAGTACTTATGATCTTGATCAACATGTTACACCCTATTAATCACAGCAACATCAACCCATAACTGTAAGAATCCATTATTATTCCCAATTGTGATCAACTCCAATTACACTTTCGCAAGTCACACGAGGCCAAACAAGGGTTATAACAATTCAAGGAACCATATGGGTCTCAGTCCGTCATTTTATCAATCCCAAAATTACATGTTTCTTCTCCGCGCTCTAATTCTTTCCTTCATTTTGTGCACCACCACAACTTACACTTACGTTTACATCCTAAATTCACAGTCATATTACCAATTTTATCTCACATTCACACTTACCAGGTTCACACCATCTTTACTACTTGTCAATACGCAACACAACTAGTCTTAAAGCACCAATACCTGAATGTTAACAATTATCCTTTATTCTCATCTTGTCTCCAATTCACATTTACGACTAGTCAAAGAGATCAAATGATCATATCCTAACTTAACCTTACGATGATATCCTCAACATACATTCCTCCAGTTTTAACCCAAGGTCCAATTATTTATAAGATTATCACACAATTCCATGCCACGAGATAATAACTTAAGCATCACTAGGCTGTTCTTACCAGTATCTGATTTGAAATCAATTCCTCCCAAGTCTGCGTTGGGAACACTAGTTCCATGCTCATCCACATGAGTCTCGTTAAGAGCCAAGGTCAGTTGGTCTCCAAGTTTTGTCAGTTGACAGAGTAACAGCCTAAGCTAAAATACTATAGGGTGCATAACGGACATCCTCGCAGTTTTCCTCACACGAGCCATGCTGTAACAATAGAAAAGACGTCAGTCTCGCACAGGTTAGAACTCATCATAACCTACTAGGGAAGATCCACTTAAGGAAAACAACTATTATGGTTATTACGCAATATCCTCAAATCACATCACACAAGGTAGTAGGTTTCGGCCTAACTCACCTGATTAACAACAAGCCAAGATTCACATGTATAACACACATACAACGCTTTCACCACCAAGGTGACTATTCGACCTTAGGTCCACAAAATAACTCATACAACTTGTATACACCAAAATGCATTATACTAGCAATGAGCACAGGGCTACGAATACGTATATCTATGTGCACATGATGAAGTTCATGAATGCGATGCTATACTCATACATTTTACACTACATGTAACATTTGGAAAAACAAGCTTTGGTTTGAAAATTGTAATTTCATTTTACTGTTCAGTTTCGCTTGGTGATAGGGTCGGTCAATTTCTAATTATATACTAGGGACGTGGTAAAACTGTGCCCTTAATATCAGTCCCAAACTTGCACATACTTATGAACGAGAATTTTTAAGATGAATGCAACAAATGCAACTCAATCCTATCGTGGATGGTATGCAGACACTATGATGTAATATACAACCGTGATGAACTTTGGTGAATGTGAACATATGGACTCGGTTAAGGTAATACGGTACCTCCTCTTGTTATCGCGGGTCCGAACTTATCGCACCTATCACGCCTTTAAACCTTGGGTTTACCTCGATTATCCCTCTTAACTCCAATGGTTTGCGATTTTGAACTTTCAGCTTGCTTCCCCTTAAACCTAGGGCAATTCTTCCTGAAATGCCCACCATCTCCACAATTCAAACACTTTCCTTGTTTCTTCCAACATCTATCCTCACTATGACCTATCCTCAAGCTATAGTTACACTTATCCCTAGGTTTTTGTGATCTTCGAGGAACAATTTCAGCCCTTTTTGGATTCCCTATTTGTAGTTGGGACTGTTTATTCTTACAAGTGTCAGGGTTGTCACTAGTACCCAAATTCTGCTCAGTTTCTCCCTGACGCTTCATTTCGACAACTATCATTCGAGCGAGTTCCCGAAACATATTCATTACGCCCTCGGTCTGGTTACTTGGTACCCCCGCAAGGGAAACATTACACTGCACATCGCTGTCCTCAACCAACTCGGGTTGTTCATTCCTACTAGTCTCATCCTTATCCATAACAGCTCCAACACCTATAAATAATAACTCGACGTCAATAACCCAACAGGAAAACGGAACACTATACCATATGATTACTAATCACTTAATCACAAACAACATAATAAAAAGGCTACCTCCCATTCCATCTTACCCTTCACGACTCAACTCAAATGTCATTCACACTTATACTACAATGTGGTAGTCTACCCACTACCACTATCCTTAATTCCTCAATAATCAAACAGATTACTACTATACCATCACATGCTTAATCCCAAACTCTAATTCCTATCCGAGGAACTTATGCTCTGATACCAACTATCACGGGATGAAGTGGTGGCTCAACCTTTACGGGTAGCCCTTTCCTCCTTCGCTATGGCAACAGAGGGTACCTATCAGAACACTCCACGGGCGGCTCCACCTCTATGGGCAGCCCTTTCCTCGTGATGCCGTTGGGCGGAGAGTCACGCTTCGCCACAGTTCACACACGAGAATTCCCAAAGATCGGATACACTCATTTCCTCTGATACCAACTGTAACTGGACGAAGTGACGGCTTCACCTCTACGGGTAGCCCTTTCCTCCTTCGCTATGAAAATAGAGGGTACCTTTCAGAACACTCCACGGGCGGCTCCACCTCTACGGACAACCCTTTCCTCGTGAAGCCTTTGGACGGAGAGTCACGCTTCGCCACAGTTCACGCGCGAGAGTTCCCAAAGATCGGATACACTCCTTTGCTCTGATACCAACTGTCACGGGACGAAGTGGCGGCTCCACCTCTACGAGTAGCCCTTTCCTCCTTCGCTATGGCAACAGAAAGTACCTATCAGAACACTCTACGGGCGGCTCCACCTTTACGGGCACCCCTTTCCTGATGAAGCCTTTGGGCGGAGAGTCACGCTTTGCCACAGTTCACGTGCAAGAGTTCCCAAAGATCGGATACACTCTTTTGCCCTGATACCAACTGTCACACCCCAACCCGGACCCATTACACGGAGCCCCGAATTAGGACATGAAACCTTCGTAACACATGTACAATCCTGTAATATAATGAGCTAACCAGCTCATAAAACCACAATTTTAAAATTACATCAACTACAACAACAATTATAACCACCTCGACGGCTATAACGCAAGCCGGAGAACCACAGTACAACTACAATAAATACAAATACATTATCGAGCTACACTGCTCGGTATCAACCAACATAACCGAACTGTCACACGACCATACCATTCCATAAAAGTATATAACCCAATTATTCAAAGTTCCAAGTACCTCGACAATACGTGTCGGATTAAAATACCACAAGTATCTATACAATAATACAATACCCAAATGAGGATTACAACATAATACAACCGTTCAAACCCAAGTACATCTAAATACCAAAAGGGTAACTAACGAACCAAAATACCCAACTACCACATACCAACACCTTATCGAAGACCTTGTAAGTTACCACTATACAACTACATGGTATGCTGACATGCAACACAATTCATATATCAATAATATCACGATATAAAAATTTTATGCAATAACAACACGTAACAGGTAGCATGTGACATCAACTGAAGGGTCATCGTTTATAGGAAGACCATTTTTAGGGTTTGTGGGAATTTCAGCCGTAGGGTTAGGGATGACAGAAGTTGTAACGATAGGGCTTGGAGTAGAATCAATAATAATGGCCTTACCCCTATCATCCTTCTTTGGAGTCCAACGAGTGGCCTGAGCATGTAGTTGTCTGGAAGGATTCGAAGGCTGTGAAACAGTAGCGCGTGGGAGGGTTTTTAACCTTACAGAAATCCTCCGAGTGCCCTTGACGTTTGCAGTGACTACAATATCGTATCAGATTTTCAGCCTCCAAGCTTTGCCAAAACCCTTGGAATTTTGAACTGCTTTCAATCCATACCCTTTTCGGAATAGGCTTTAAAAGGACTTCGACACAGATTCGTGCTACACTTGGCCGTGTGAAGTTTATGGTGGCTTGGTCAAGCATTAGTGGCTTGCCAAAAAGGTTAGCAATGGAGAAGAGGGTAGACTAATGGAAAAGATGGATTGGGAGATTGGGTAGAGAGAACCAAACAGGCACTACAACAAAAATGACTTTTAACAACGTTTTTTAGACAACGTTTTTCAAAAACGTTGTTAAAACACCATTTTAGACAACGTTTTTTAATTAAACGTTGTGTTTTATATTTTATACAACGTTTTAAAAATAAACGTTGTTGTTTCAGCTTTTAGACAACGTTTTTGAAGGGAACGTTGTGTTTTTCAATTCTTTAGACAACGTTTTTTAAGTAAAAGTTGTCTAATTTAATTTCCCGCTGAACCCCTTTTGCGCGGTAATAGAAAATTGCGCAGTCAAAATCCCAATTCATTATTCTCAACCCCTTTCATCGCTGCTTGCTCTAAACCTAGCACATACAATCGTCAACCAGAGCTTCTCAAAATGATCTTTCCTCATTGCGGTAACAACCAATTGATCTCGCTCATTGCGGCAACAACCAATTGATCTCGCTCATTGCGGCAACAACCAGATATCTCTTTCACACTCGTCGTCCAGACTCTTCTCCGGTAAATTTCTCTATCCTCTCACCTTTTCTCTTTGAAATACCCAATCTCTCTTTCAGTCGCCGCCAATGCTCGCTCTCCCTTTAGGCATTTCACCTTCTACATATTGCTGTGTAATTCGATCCCTATGTTAGTGTTACAACACATTGCACATACGCACTCGTGTAGATGAAAATAATTGCATTTTTACATGTGTAGATGAAAATAATTACACTTGAACCATCATCAAATAGTATAAATTGGTTCGTCAATATGGTATAAACCGTTAAATTGAATTGCATATATTCATGTATGTGAGCATGTGTACCTGTGGCGAAGAAAAATGAGGGTGAAGAGATTGCTGACAATGTTTCCTCACTTGATGCGCATGGCTTTGGATAAGGATAAAAGTATGTATCTAGCTAATAATCACTTAAACAATTAGCTAATGACAATGGTTTTGGTCTCTTTGTCTACTGAAGTGGGAATAAACTAAAATATGGGGATATTTTACACTTGAAGACAAAAAATGAACGAAGTCAGTTGAGGCGGTTATCTTGATACTATCTCGTGCAACACCTCACCAACCTTTTCTTCACTGAAACTTGTTAACTTGGCATAAATTATGTCCATGTGGGAGGAGAATGAGTTACTTGAAAAGAGCTTTTGTTTGTGGAAAGATTTCATTATCCTTTGATTGACTGTATGTGGACAAATAACCAAACTTGAGCTATTTTCCTTTTTGTTTGTTGATAAATGCTTTCAAAACTTTTTTATACTTCCATTACCTCCAGTGACAGTGACAGAAGTTGAAGATCCAGCTTTAGAAGTTTGGGAAGAAACACCAACTAATTTAGCAGCTTACAATCTGAACTCTGACTGAAGAAAGTGAAAAAATAATTGATGGGCTATGGTTAAACATGAAACAGTGTAGCACTCTTGAAATGTTATGCGGAACTAGATGAGCCGTGTTCTTGACTTTCCACACATTGTTTTGACCCTCTTCAAAACCCATCCCTAATAACTGGAAATATATTTATCTTACTTGAGCCAAGCTCGATGACTAATTAAAATGTAAAAGTGCGTACTAGTAATCCATCTTTAGAAAGGTTGATACAAATCGATTCATAATTAATTAATCTGAAAGGGCAGTCTAATATACCTTCCGCTGAAAGGACCTTCTGATACACCTTCCACTGAAAGGGCCCTCTGATACACCTTATTAATGACCTATTATCATTTTGAGTGTATCATCTCCCATGTTGTCTGTCATATCATATGTATGTTATGTATATGTGACTCTGCACACTAACATGTACTAATGCATGAGTTAGCTGTATCTCAATATCGTATATCATAGACATGGTTTTTCCTGCAATACTTTTGCTTCTGTTTCTTTACATCTGACCTTTCCACTTTTCCAACTCATCCAATTCAGTACAATTTGAAGTTCAGTTTGAGTTTCATTACTACTCTATTTTTTTGATGGGTTCTGATTTGCTCCCTGTTACTGTGAAAGTCGTGAATTAGTCTATCCTGTTCCACCAGATGCAAGCCGTAGATTCTTTAACTTGGTTATGCCTGTATATCATACCTTATCCCTGCATTACCCTTTATTATATCTTTAGCTTCTTTCACTTATTACAAGACTTATAACTCGTAAAAGGATTGTGTGATTGAGTCCAATGTTTTTTCAATGTTTGACATACATCTTCTGTTGACTGGTGTAGAGGTATAGATCATGTTGTCGCAAACAATGAAGTTCCATTTAAATCTCATGATTTACCTCTCTTGTTAAAACAGGTAAGTTGCAAGGTTATATTGTTTAGTCCGGATTCAGTGATTGTGGCATGAGATTTTAAATTTGTGATTGATGCAAGTCTTCAAGAACATGTTTATTATTTGTAATCATAGAATATGGTTCTTATGTTCTTATCGAAAAGAAAAAAATATGGTTGTTATGCATCTCAAGACTTATTTGTTGTGATGAATCTGTACTCTACTGTGGAAAAGCTGTCGGACAGTCTTGTCACGTATTTTGTTGTAAATCCATGCAATACTTGTTATATTTTTTGCTTTGCACAGTATATACTGATTCAGTCAATATATTTAAATCTCATTAACTTTGTTTATCTGTTATAGATATATCAAGAAGACATTTAGTTGCTTTTTGAATTTCAATTTACAAATGCACATATCAGTTGCCATAGTAAGGACAGAAGAAATCATACTGTAGGTAGTTTAAAATTACCCTCTTCGTAGAGGTGCACCTTCACATAATTTTACTCAAAGCGAGTGAGAACTAAGTTTGTGCTACAACTTTATTCTCTATTTATATCAACACCCATCCAAATAAGTGGGACGGGGAACTTACAAGATGAGAAGCATTTGACTGCGACTCAGTTTAGCTGGTTGAATTCACGAGTAATATCAAGTGGACTCCATTTGACCAATTACTAATCAATGGCAACTAGCCTGACACATCTTAGCTGGCTTTAAGCTAAACTAAACATCCATTTCTCTTTCCTTTGTGGATGGAAGCTGCAACACTATAAAAGAAGCTTATGAGACAGAGTCGTGTTTTAAAACCTTGGTTTTACATGTGCTTTGTTAAAAACATAAATTTGTTAAAACCTTGATCATCTGCCTTCTCGCATATCCATGTACATATTAAATCTCACATCCATAAATAGTTTTCAGCATCATGTTTTACCGGTTCGTCCGGGCATCATTATACATGTAGGTCCTATTCCTTTGTGTCTTTTAGAGATTAAGATGTGTGAGAGATGTTGGTATGTTTAACATTCAGACATGGCTTGGAAATGTGTTAACTATATCAGAGCATTCTGTTTTGTACAATATTACAACTCCAGTACTGAGAATTAACCATTTATTTGAGTAATTTGATCGACAATCTGTGATTGATACGGGAATAGTCGGGAGCCCACTGATACATCAAAACATAGCTTGGGGTATGCCATGGATTAGAATACGGGTATATATAAATATACATCACAAGAAAAAATGAAAAAGAGTGATGAAGAAGGAGAAACGAAGAGAGATAGAAGGTACAAGATGAGTTTGATGATTGAAAAGTGATTGGGACAAGGAGATACGAAAGGAGGTGGAGATACAAAATTAGTTTGATGAGTTTGATGGTTGGCGTACATGCATGATATCCTTACTTTTGACTCACTTTGTTCCTAGGCAATTAGAACATATAGAATTATACGTTCCAAGAGTTTCTTGTGCTCTTTTTGGAAGGTTTGAATATCTATGTTATGATATTTAGATATGTTTTGTTACATGGAAATAAGTGAAGATTCTCAAAAGTTGTTTTAATGTACATTACATCAAAAGTTGTTTTAATGTGATGTAATGTACAATTTTCTTTGACTTTAAAAAATTAAATAATTACGTAAAATTTTGAACAAAATGAGTTTGATACTATTTAGGAATGTGCGTACCAATCTTCCATCTACTTGGGACTATGAGATGCATCAATAAACTGGAGTAAGAAATGTTGCTCTTGTAACTGTGATAGTTCCGGAAGGATATTCTTAGGCGCCTACGTGATATTAAAAATGTAACTTCGACTTTGCAAATAAATTTTTTTCTTTCTTATATGTGTCTTTGCATTGACAGTTCCTTTTCCTACACCATTATGTCTTGCACTTGTGGATTTTAAGTGGACCTCTTGTCAATCTGACACTACCTTTCTTGTTTCTTAGAATGATGCACGATGTATATTAAATTCCGTACTAATGATCATGCATAGTTCCAAAAGTTTACTAAAAGAGTTTGGGTTATATTGATTTCTTAATATACCTTCTGATGCTGCTATCTTATTCTTATCGTATTATGTAAAATGATGTAGGTATATCATTGTAAGAATGATGTCAACCTCCAAGCTGCCTTTATGGTACTCATGATGTTTGTCAAGGTATATCTTTCTTTTATTCCTCCAACTGAAACAAAGATGTCGAGCTTGACTGAATAAGAGAACTGTTTTGATGTTGATTTGTATAGAAGGATTAAGATGGTCATGACTCTCAAATATTGTAACAATTGTTCTCTTGCTAGTTTCTATTGATTTTCCTAGCATAATAACCCTTTCTCATATTATGCTATTCTGATGTTTAGTGTTCTAGAGGATTCGATCATGAAAAATTTACCTAATATCTGTTATACTACAAAGAAAGAAATCTGATCCTTTACTAGAACTTAGTGGTTACTGTTTGATTTTATTCATCTAATGTGCTTTGATGGATCATTTTATTTTTGTTTTTATTCATTTTGGAATTGGCTTTTTATCCTAACCTGATAGTTGGGTGGTAGACCAAAAATATTTTGTTGTTTCATGTCAGTTAGATGTAGGGCATGGCATATCAGTTACGGCAAGCTTGTTGCTTCGAGCATTTAACTTATTTTGGCTATGGTAACCCCGCTTGCACCCACCTACAGATAGCCTTGTAATATCTTCAATGCATGGAGAACAGTTTTGGAGGAAGGTGACATTTTGAAGATGTAAGCGTTTTCAAGCATCTCTCAATCTTGATGACGATGAATTGAGTAACTTGGTTAGCTGTACCATTGTAATGAATTGGGTGAATAAAGATGTAATGGTTGGTTGCAGAGATCTGGGGTGTCACATAGATGGGTTCATTGCTGTAGTTGGGCACACTCATGTCCTTCAACAAGGGCCAGTAACAGGAAGAGCAACCGATGTCATTGCTGCTGCAAATACTGCTGCAGAAGTTGCGTTGAGGCTTGTGAGGCCGGGAAAGAAGGTAATTAAATTGAATATTTTGTTTCTCTGTTCTATTGTATTGCTTAGGAGTCATTCTTGAAGGTTCCATTGGATCTTACCGGTTGCTCTAACTTGAAATAATAATAATTCTCTTGCAAAATAAAGAAATTAAGATTCTTTTACATATAACCAAAACAGAGAAGGGAAAAGAATAGAGCCGGATGTACATTTGTATTGTTGGGGTTCCCATGTTTGTGGAAGAACAATCAGTGGCTGAAGCTGACAAAAAGTACTCCTATCTCTGGCAGAGCCTTCAATTTTTAGGTTAGCTTCCAATGCGGCTGCTGCCTTTAGTTGTCGACTACTGGTTTTGTTTTTTATTTTTATAAATCGTGGACTGATTACATCTATAAACTGACTGAGTTGCACATCATCATATGCATAGAAGAGTAAGTTGAAGGTGATGCTTTTATAATTGTGTTTGAAGTTAGAAAATTCTGGTTAGGGGGTAATTGCTTTGTAAGTAGTGCATAAACTTTTATTTGTGGAATTAGATGAGATCTGTGTGGGCCAATTTGATCATAGAGTAGGTTATGTCAATATTTTCTTGGTGGAGGCTGTGTTTGGACTTTAAGCACGAGTTTTAGAATGCAGTTCTTCATCACTAGTGTCATCCCTATAGGAGTGCTCATTCGCTCCTTTGCTGTGTGCATTCATAACAATACCTGCTTTCCAGTTTTCTTAGATAGCTCACAGCTTCCATTTGCGCAATTATTACTGAAGATCTGTCAATCAGTGTGTCACATTTTCAATCTAAAGAACAATTTGTATTACCAGAAAAGGACCAATTCTTGTATCCAGTTCAAATAATTTGTGCCATGCTCATATCTCTATTCCCTCTTGATCTGTTTGAACAGAGGAGATGTATATTGATTCAATCCAATTGAAAATAAACAAAATCAGAGATGGAGACAAAGAGATCGAACCGTCGGAAGGAAGAAAAATTAATTTTGTGATAAATGTTATATTAATAAGTTTGTCCTTTTATTTTACTAGACTAATCCCTCCCACTTATACCTGGCCCTTCAAAATGAAGTATATGAAAACAAGTTTTATTTTGGGTTTGAAATTGCTGGAATGTTGTCTTCCAAATGTATGCTTCTGGCATGATGTGATCTGTATGTAGGTAAAGACAACAGATCTTCTTTTCTTGTAATTTGGCACAATGCAGGTGATTGAATCGCTTGAACATAGGTTTATTAGCTGTTTAATGAAGTAATTGAGTCGCTTGAACGTAGGTTTTAAGGCTCTAGTTGGCTAAAAAGTTGATTATAGATACAAGAGTTGAGCTCAAACACTAAATGCTCGGCTCGACTTATATAGTATACAGAGCTACGAGCCAAAAGAGGAAACTAGTCTAGTTATTATCTTTGTTTTATTTTTCTTTTTTCTGCCTTCGAGTTTAACTATATGTTACTGCATGTAACTATATTATGCTTTTTTGCCCTTCCTTCGAGTTTAACTATTGTTTCTGTTTCTGAGTTTTTTTCTTTTTTTTGGGTGGATAGTCTATATATCTATATTCCTTTACTCTGTCTGGTCTCAGGGAAAATTTTGTTATTATAGAGGAGTACTATTTATTGCTTTTTGTGGGTGTTGGTAGTTTTTGATTTAGCAAAGGGTTTGCGAAAATATGTGGTTATGTAGATTTGGGTTTCAGATTTGACTGTTATCTCTCTATTTGGCAACCGAGAAGATTTTCTTATTTTCTAGGGATAAGTGCACCACTAGTCCCTGTACACCATGTAAAAGTCCACCAACAATCCCTGTACAAAAGAAATGCATCTTGGACAAAGAAGAATAACACGAGATTGTCAGCTGGGACATTAATTACTATGGAAATTTTATCCTCATTCTCTGCCTATTTGTTTCCTTATTTTTTCTCTCCTCTATGATAGAAGATATAGAGAATATTTTTTGCTCATTCTAGATGAGACTGTTTTTCAAATAATTTTTAACTCAATGGAGTAGCACTATATCATGGCAACGGTCAGTTGGCGTTTGTCCTTGAACGTCTTTTTTGGGATAGAGAGAATCTATCTAATCTATATTACAATACAGATTGACTCTCACATGTACAAATTACTCAACCACGAGACCCACTGCTCTACAACGTTGCCAATAGCTTAAATGTATGTGCTAAAATGAGTAATCAGTCACTGCTGCCCTAAGTTGAGTAATTTAGACAGTTTCATATACTCTAGAGGACATGAACTTTCTGATTGGTTCAAGAAAAAACTGAGTATATTTATCTATCTTTTACCTGTGACAGGCACTTTCTTGGTCGATTGCGACACAATCGAGCGTTTCAGACTTAATTGAGTGAAGGATAATCCAGACTAATGCCACTTGGTTCGCAGTTACATGCATGATGTCGGAGCATTCCTTCTTGAGCTTGGTCGAGTGACAAGCACTCTTCATATCCACTAAGTTAAAAACCACTAGATCGTTGTTTGGTTGTTATGATTTTATAGTGAAACTTTCTCTGTATTTATGAATAATTTTGGACTAGTGATGAATTTTTGCATCTTAATTAAATACAAAAACTTCTTTGGCAACTTTAGTTTTGTAATTTTGTAATTTTGTGGCTGTGATATGTGGGTGGATGTGGAGGTGCGGAGACGGGAATGGGTTACGAACAGGTTCTGGGAATGTAAAAAAAAAAAATTAGATCTAACACAATGTTTTTTTAAAAACGTTGTCTTATGTCTAAGACAACGTTTTTAGAAACGTTGTCTTATGTCGAAGACAACGTTTTTAGAAACGTTGTCTTATGTCTATAACAACGTTTTTAAAAAACGTTGTCATAGACCTAAGAAAACGTTTTGTATTAAACCTTGTCTTAGATCTAAGATAACATTTTTTTTAAAACGTTGTCATAGACCTAAGACAACATTTTTAAAAAACGTTGTCTTAGATCTAAGACAACATTTGTTTTAAAACGTTGTCATAGACCTAAGACAACATTTTAAAAAAAACATTGTGTTAGACCTAAGACAACGTTTTTAAAACGTTGTCTAATGAAGCTTCAAAGAATGGAATTTCAACTTGGAAAGGGTTTCAACAACGTTTTTTGCAACGTTTTTAAAAACGTTGTCTAAAACTACAGCCTATAACAACGTTGGATTAGACAACGTTTTGAAAAACGTTGTCAAAAGTCTATAACAACTTTTAAAAACGTTGTTAAAAGTCATTTTTGTTGTAGTGAGGAAAAATGGAGCTCTCGATATCAGGGCAAAAATCCGGGGACCACTTGAATACTCTCATAGGGTAATGACTGAGATACCACTGGTCCTTAATCCAAAGACGTTGGTAATCCTCATCATGATGAACTTGGATTAGGATGTGTAAAGCATCGAGATGACCCACCGTAAAAGCTGCCTTAAGGCCGAAAGTCTAAAAAGATTTGCGAGTGGTTTCCATGGAGGGCCGGCCTTGAGAGAATTTTCCAATCAAGGCATGTTTGAAAGGTTGTGCAAGCTGTTGGACGATGTCATCCAAGAGTCTCAAGGCGGGCTCGCCCTTGTAGGAAGAAGGAGAAATTAGGAAGGAGAGAGGGGTTGTTAATGATTGCGTAGAAGAGGAGAGAACTTCAGCACAAATACTCCCCTTTCCTAAACTACTCCTACTTTCTATTTTGCTACCACTTACATAGTCTTATTATAAAATTTTTGCATTTTTGAGTTTCCAAACTTATCCTTATAACGTTACACTTAAGTTAGCAAGTATTGTATTCCTTGAACATTAAGGGGGTTATGAGAATTTATTAATCCTTAAAATATTTTATTTTCAAAGGTGGATTTTTTTTTTATGTGAAACGGAGGGAGTATAATATTCATATACAGGATCAAGAATTTTAATATTATGGTGCCACTCACTCATCAACTATATTCACTGTCAAAGAGAAAATCATATCTAAGATATAGGATCATGTAAGGCCAGTTGTATACTATAGTCCGTAGGTTATGCCATTAAATAATGCTCCGTTCGATCCTAAATTATAGTCATGTTTAACTTTTTTGAGTTATACTAACTGTTTTTCAAATGAAAATTTGATGAATATTTTTTCATGTTCTTAAAAATCATAAAACATGTTATTCGTAATACTTTTTTGATACAACGAATTACGTGTATTATGATTTTAAAAAAATAACTAATAAATGGTTAAAAATTTCATTTGAAAAACATTTGGTTTGACTCAAAAGAGTCAAACATGAATATAATTTAGGGAGAAGAGTAGAAAATATTACCCCATAATGGAAAATTTTCGTATCTATTTTATTAGTAAAGAGAAAATATTTAGAGCCAATAAGAATGCTTGGTGTTGCGAGTTCCCTCGTCCTCAGTCATTCATAGACTCTCGCAACTTCAGATTTACTCACTTCACTTGTGCTTCTGTGAATTTCTTTTTCACAATCACAATGAAGGCAAGGATCTAGAATAAAGGGAATAAAAAAATAAGAGTACTGGGAAGGTTAGAAATATATCCCTTTTCCCCTCCCATTATTTCCTTTATTCTTTCTGCAGAGACTACCACTATTTAACAACGTTCCAACTAAGCCTCTGCATTGCTCTGTTCACTAGTAATACAAAACAATGGCACCCTCAAGCGTAAGCTCTGTCGACCCAATTAATCGATCCGACTCAATTGATGGATCAGGTTCAGGTAAAAGACTTATATTTCTCTCGTTTTCTAAAAGTGATCCTAAGTTAATGTGCAAGGGAATAGGGCTTCAAATTTTCTATCTCATTCTATGTCTCATTTAATTCTAACCATACACGTAATCTTATTATTTTACCCGGTTTTATTTTTATAAATTTTACATGAACACGTGTAGAACTAGTATTTAATGGGACGGAGAGTGTGACAGGGAGGGAGTGTACAATAATTTGAATTAGTAACTATCCACCCTTTTCGGTTGCTCCCTTCGTAAGAGGAGAGATTTAATTCTGATTATGCTTGGAGGTTGCCTCTACGTACAAAATTCAAACATGCCGAATATACATGAATATAGCGCTTAAGTTAGACTGGATTGAATCTCAACTTAACTAATTTCGCACTTTATCTTTATTATCTGGAATTTTTTTAAGTAATTTTTTTTGTGGCATGATCATCGTACAAATGTCTTCCATATGTGTATTGGTCTTTCCCTTCATCTAGCAATGTTGAGAGTATCATGCTTTCCAGTAGGTGCACTTAGGGATCTACGTTGTACATATGTGTCCTGTTAGGTCCATGTTGATATGCTCAGAATATAGGCTAGAGGAGGGGTGAATAACCTATGTTACCTTCATTTAAAAATCTAATCCAATATGGTATGTGCTTATGAGAGCTAGGATATGAAATGTTTATCATGCGTAGTCAATTTCCTTTAACTGCAACTGTGCTGATGTTTGCATCAGCAAACTTTGGTTACTCTGTCACTGAGGACTGAACCAACTGCTCTTAGGAAATTGATGTTATAATATTTGTTGTTTCAAAAGAGTTGGGCAGCGAAAATACTAACAATAAATATATATAACATAGAAGATCAAAGTAGCAGTGATGAGATTAATACAAATACAATACAACAGCATACTTGATTCTTCATTAGATGCAACTTTCTCATTTCAAAATAGATTGCTAAATAGAATAAACCTATTAAAGCAGGATAGAGATGTAAAGGCCGAATGCGGAAATATATATTATATTAAAATTCAGCAGAGGTTTACTCAAAGGTAAACATGCATAGTACATCAACCTAGACTCTCTAATCCTAGCAATCGAGGAAAGAAAAGGAGGAGATTAAAGGAAAGCAAATTTATCAATGATACCTAGGAAAAACCTGCTTGGACAGAAGTCTGGAGGTTTGTTCCTATAGTATCAACTCGATAAATTCAATCTGAGAAGACAATATTATGGGTTGTTCAAATAGGAAGTATTTGAACAACTGAGTGCATAGCACTCGACCAACCATGATGACACTCAATTGCACAACCGACAACTCTTACAATGGAATGTAAGTCTGCCGGTATGAATGCAGTATGGATTTCTAGCTTTGGATCTTCCTCGGACATCTTCAAGCTGGTTTTGTCTTCAATGGATGGCTGGATGCATGCTTAGTCTCCTGCTACGGATCTGGAGTGTAGCGGATGGAGAGACTGAGTCTTTCGAAGGATGAAAGAACTTAAATCAAGAATTGGGTTCTTGACCAAGCAAAGTGTTAGGTCCAAGGTTGCTCTATATAGGCTAGAAGGGGGGGTTGAATAGCCTATGTCCAATTTTGGAAATTGATTCAAAAATCTTACTTCACTAGGGTTTTAAAAATTTTGCAGGCGGAAGTCTTGTGAAGCACAGGACAAGTTGAGAATGGCTGATCTTCACAGTCAAGATCATTTTAAACTTGGAAATCTGGAAATTTAAAGCAACACAATCAATTCACAATCACACACAAATAGACAGAATATTTAATATGGTTCACACTTATAAATAAGTGCTACGTCCACAACCAAAGTGGTCAACTTTGGATTTGAAAATCGTGTACTAAGTTTTTCCACTAGATATTTTACAAACTAAATCTCTAATGGATTGTGTACAAAAATTTAGTTGACCAAGTGTTTGTGTGGGAGAATTGATATCAATAAGATACAATTCTCGTGAGCTATGAAAAGCTAGGTGTTGCAATCAATGAAGAGCTTTAATGGACTGATAGTCTGAGAGTGAAGCTCTTCAAAGAAATACAGATAGGACGTTTAAGCTTTAATGCACTTGAAGATTATGGAGATTCAGAAGTTGGAGTTGTTGAGATATCTTCAATGCAGCAATGGATTCTCCTTTTATATGTAGGAGGAAGCTTGGAGCCGTTGGTGGTCTTCTAATTTGAATTTAAGAGCAATTAATGCTCTAATCGGTTGTTGACTCGATAGGCCGGCTCGTAGCTTGCGTCTGTCTCCTGACACTTTGCTAAAAATAGGCGGTCTGTGCTTGCAGGAGGAATGTCCTTTTCTGAGTGTATGCCAAGAATGGAAACCTTCATTGAATGTGATTTGTGTTAACGTTGCATCGAAGTCAATGAAGACTTCAAGACAGACATGTCTTAGGCCGAAGACTATCGGACGTTCTTGAGGTCTTCAACATTGCGATGAAGCTTGGCCGATATGAGCTTGTCCGATATCCGAAAGGAAGATCGCGATGCATAAATTGCCTATTGTGCGCGAGGACGTCCGATGTCCTATAGGCTATCTTCTTCAAGGCAATATACAATAAGCAACCCTAAACTATTCAAGCTATGCCTAAGTTCAAGTTGCCACTCTAAACACGCAGCCCATTAGTCACCTTGACTTAGACTTTAGGTTATGGATTCAAGCAAATCTAGGCTAATATGCAACAATCTCCTCCTATTTGCTTGAGTCCATGACCCTACGAATACAATATCAGCTGACCATGTTCAAGTCTAGTAACAACATGCTTGAAAGATTGATATATTAAATAAGCATGCCCTAGATGAACTTACATAAAGGTCATTGTATTCAAGAATTACAAAGTGTTTACAAAAAGGAAATTAAGCAACAGACACTTGTAATGAGACTAAATTTAAAGACATGCAGATAGGCAGAATAGGCAATATAGGACATGTCTTTAAACCAGTGGTTTAAATTTCATGCAATCACATAATAAGCAGTTCATAATAAACATGAAAGTTTTAAAACATAGACATTGTTAATTAAACAAGTTGTTTAATTACAAAGTTTAGCAAAAGATTATACAAAATATCATCCGGTTCGAGAGGATGACCTAGATGATGCACGGCCTTTGCCTTTGCACGATGAAGATTGCCCATAGCCTCTTGATGCCCATTTAGAGTCAACAGGCCTTAAGTCTTGCAATTTCTTCGTTTGGCTGCTAGCTCTTCTTTAGTATCGGCCAATTCGAGGAGAGCTCTTTGTTCTTCTCGCTTGAGCGAGCATTATGCTCAATGAGCTTGGTCTCGCCGATCATTGTTGAGTCCGGCCATCTCCTCCTTCATGGACGCAAGCGAGGCATCAATAAAGCCGAGGCGGTGCTCGCAGTTCTGCGCTCCTTGCGATAGTAAGCCAAGTGCTTGGCCGTGAGATTACGCGTTGCTCGCACGAGGAGTGAACAGAGCGATTGGCCTGGCGTTGAGAGTGAAGCACAAGCTTGTAGCCTTCAACCATGTCGACGACTGCATCGGCTTAGTGGCTATGTTGTCCCCGCTTGGTTTCGAAGATGGCGACGTCGTGGATGAAGAGGCCGAGATTTGGCCGGGGCGGCCGGGCCGAGATGGCTCGTAGGCGCATCAAAGCGGCCTTTGCACCCTTTGAAATGTCCATTACTTGGGTCATGCGATCCGCACATGGGTGATGTGAGACCGATCTGCAGAGAGTTGGTGCGGGGCCTTGGTTAGGTCAACAGAGATGACCTCAAAATCCTTCAAAAATTTATGGACGCCTCGGCGGGATAGGTATCGACGAGTCGATGACTCGGCGATGGTCCCGCGAGGGGAAGGATGGCTGGTGGCTTGGGTAGGTGAGGGTGGAGGATGGCTGGTGGGAGACAGGGATTGGCTAGAGGATGAGGGAGAATGGATGGTGGAGGAAATATCAACAGAGGGTGAAGGCAGGCTAGGAAAGATGCGAGGAACAGGGAAGAGCCTTTCTATGTAGATGACATAGGAAAGGGGGTGAATGAAGAAGGGAGGAGGTGAAAAGAAAGGGGAAAGGCTAGGAGAAAGGAAGAGAAGAGGGATGAGAGGGTTGAAGCCAAGGAAAGTGGTGACTACATCAATGAAGCTGTAGACCACAGGGTGAAGAAGGATGGAAGGATGGCAGATAATGGTGAATACTGGGGGTTTAGGCAGAGAGAGGAATGGGGAGATGTCCGATTTGGTAGGAAGGGGAAGGCCTAGGTCTTTATGGATTGCAACCCATTGGTTGAAGATCATAAGATCTTGAACCGCTGAGTTGTGGGAGAAAAAGAGTTGGGACCAGGCAGGAGGAAGAGGATCATAGTAGGCACCCCATTGAAAGATGATTTCACCCGGACATAGGCCGACAGGAAATCTCTTGGGGTAGTCAAGGGTGGCCAAGAAGGGGTCGAGTCGGCAGGTTGGGTTTAGGCCCGTCTCGAAGGACAGCAGAGCCCGAACCTCGGGGTGTAGGTTGGCATAGGGGTTGGTTTTGAGGCGTTTGGGAGGAGGCAGATCAGAAGAGGGAGAGATAGGTCGTTTGGAGGATGGTGGTTGAGAAGAGGTGGAGAGATAGATGGCTTGTGTGGTGGTTGTTTGGATGGGAGCAGAGGGAGGAGGTGAGGAAGCAGGTGAGGTGGTAGTGGTAGTAGGCGAGGTGGTGAAGGTGGAGAAGGTGGAGGAGAAGAGGTTTCATCGGTTCCCACAAAATGGACCTTCTTCTTTGCACTCTTTTAAAACGTTTGCCATGCTTGGACTTAGTAGGAGTGGAAGAGGCGAAGTTGGGGATTGAGATGTTGTGGTGGGAACTGGTGGAGGAACAAAGATGGAGAAACCAGGTGGGAGACAGAGTGTGGAGGAAGAAGTAGAGGAGACCTTAGGAAGGCCAAAGGATTCGTCGTGGGTAGGAGGGTTTGTTTGGTTTTGGGTTTGGAGGAATGGGAGGTAGGTTGAGAGGGTTTGGAGAGGTCACTGGTTGGAAGGATGATGTGTCCTTCTCAACACCGCCTTCGAGCGAGCTTCTGGATTGTTTGAGTTTAGGAGTGAGAGAGGGAGAGTGTTTGGGCTTTTGGTAGGAGGCTCAAGAGCTCATAGGGATCGTGGTCTAGCCTGCCGAGGTCAAAGTGTTCCAGGTGCAGCCCCAATGGGTGTAGGCTCCTCCTCCTCACCGGTAACCCGGTAGTATAGGTGACCTTCCTCTTACCCTTCGGCTTGGGTAGGGGCCACCGAGCCAGAAGAAGGCAAAGAACAGAAGACTGAAGCGGCAGCAGCCTCACCGCGTTGGTTGTCCTTTTGGCCATATCATCCCTATAGCGGGTGATGTTGTTGACCGTAAAGACGTAGGTGTTGGACACCTTGATGAGGTCGTCGAGCGACCGCTCATCAATCTCCTCATAACGGCGGAGGATGACATTGATAACCCCGACAAAGGGCCTCTTCATGGACGGGTGAGCTGGACTTCAAGAACGCCTGGGATAGCATTGAGAAGATGATCTTTGCCCGGTTGAGTTGCTTGAAGGACCACGCTTTGGTCCACATCAGCTGTTGGGAGGTGAAGATGTCCCTCGAGCCATTTTTGAACAAAATGCTCTTGTCGAGCAGATGGCTGATATGATAGGGGTTCTCTGGGAAGAGGTTCCTAGACATCTCGGAAAACCTCTCTGGTTGGGCGGACCCTCATCATCTCCCAGCAAGTGCCGATTCGGCATCGGTCAAGTCCAATTTGCCTTCAACAGCGGTCAAGGATTTCTCCAACATCCTTGTAGGTCAACTTGATGTAGTGGCCTCGGATGTAGCCCTTGATATAGCTTAAGTTGACTGGCTCAGAGGCACTAGCTGGAGGAGGAGGCAGAATCATCCTTGTATAGAATTCCTCAGCTAGATAGTTGCTGTAGTGGGTGTCGTTGAGTTGGAACAAGGGGAGAAGGCCGCACTCACCCAAATCTTTTAGCAAGGCATCACTAGCGGATGTGCAAATGATGGAGTCTATGTCGATAGTCATTCCTGGGTGATAGCTTGACCTGGGAAGGGTCCTAATAGGGAGCTCAGCAGCCAATGCAGCCCTGGTTGGCTTAGCAGAGGCAGAGGATGAAGAGGTAGCGGCAGCCTTAGAGGATTTAGATTTTCCCTACATGATCGGCAGATGTGAGAATAGCATATATAGAAATCGGCAGATATGCAAGAAACAGCAGATAATCAAGAAATCAGCAGATATTAACATAAACAGGTACTGTTCAGATCAAAACCCAAAATATAGACAAATTGAACCAAAATATAAGAACAGTTCATGAACTGGGTTTTTAAACTGTGACTGATTTTGTCATTTTCAAGCAAACAAAGTAGCATAAACTGAATATATAGTGTCACATAAAGTATTAAAACACATTTTACACCACATGAACACGATTCAAGCAACAATTGTGAGAAACCAAAATTTATCAATGGCGGACAGTTTGAACAACTCGAATTAGGTCAAAACCAGACCGAAACATAGAATTTAAATGAATAGAAAAGATGTAGAAATTCTTACCATTGATGATTTTAAGTCTAGAGACTTGAGATTTTTGAGGTTTGAGACGATTTGAGCTGATTTACAGAATGGAAGCTTGAAAGGTTTTTGAAAGATGAAAATGGCGGTTGTTGAGAGTTGTGAAGAGTTACTGTACATTTTACCCTTTTATACCTCTGACAGGCCACTAAATGGAATTTAATAAAATTTGAAGTCCGCATTTATTACCTGATGAGTCACTGTACGTATGGCGCCCTTAAGTCTGCCTATTGTATCAAAGTCTGCCTATTCTATTTAAAGTCTGCCTATTTTAATGCAGATACTTACTCAAGCTTGTCTATAAAATGACTTAAGACTTTCGGCCGAATAGCAATTTGCGAATCTCATAGACAAATCTATATAGGCAGTTTATAAAATGACTTAAGGAATTTGCAAGAAATGTTAAGGATTGAGGTCAAGCATACCAAGCTCTCCTCTTAAATAAGCAAACCTGGTTGAATCAAGTGGTTTTGTGAAGATGTCTCGCTACCGATTCTCTGTAGGCACATATTGCATGCCGATGTTACCTTTTTCAACATGATCTTTAAGAAAGTGATATCTCACATCAATGTGCTTTGTTTTGGAGTGCATGACAGATTTTGAGAGATCGAAATTGCGATGTGTTATCACACATTATAGGACAATCATCGCTTTGATCTCATAGTCCACTAGTTCTTGTTTGATCCATAGCATTGTGAGCAGCAGCCTACCCAGCCTATGTATTCGCTTCGTTGTTGAAGTTGAAACAGAGGTTTGCTTCTTTGGCCCATGAGACAAGTCTATTTCCTAAGAATTGACATGTCCCACTTGTGCTTTTCTGTCAACTTTACATGCGGCAAAATCAGCATCGAATAGCCTATAAGATTAAAAGATGAATCTCTAGGATACCGATTCCCAAATTGGGAGTATCTATCGATATCGATGATTCTTTTGATCGCTTGTAGGTGAGACTCCTTTGGATCAGCTTGAAACCTAGCACAAACACAAACAAAGAAACATGATATCGGGCCTACTAGCGTTAAGTATAAAAGTGAACCAATCATGCCTCTCAGAGAGTCATGTCCACTTTCTTGCCCTTCTCATCTTTGTCAAGATGGCGGTTAGTAGCCATAGGAGTCTGAAGTTGTTTGCATTCTCAAGACCAAATTTCTTGATGACATCCTTTGCATATTTGGCTTGATTGATGAAGATACCATTTGAACTTTGTTGAATTTGAAGACCAAGGAAAAAATTGAGCTCTCCCATCATGCTCATCTCAAATTTACTCGCATAAGCTTTTCAAACCTTTTGCAAAGATTTTCATTAGTAGAACCAAAGATAATATCATCAACATATATTTGAACAAGTAAGGAATGACCTTTATGCTTCATAATGAAAAGAGTAGTGTCAATTTGACCTCTTACAAAGCCTTGAGATATCAAGAACTTTGAAAGGGTCTCATACCAGCTCTTGGAGCTTGTTTAAGTCCATAAAGGGCTTTCCTCGGCTTGTAGACATCTTCTCTCCTTGAACAATCTATGAACCCGGTGGTTGCTCAACATAGACTTCTTCTTGAAGTTCTCCATTCGAAATGCACTCTTTACATCCATTTGATAGACTTTGAAGTCCTTGTAAGAGGCATAGGCCAAGAATAATCGATAGCTTCTAATCTTGCAACAGAGCAAATGTCTCATCATAGTCAATACCCTCCTCCTGTCTGTATCCTTGGGCTACCAGTCTTGCCTTGTTTCTTGTAATATTGCCGTTTTCATCCATTTTGTTTCGAAAACCCACTTTGTCCCAATAACGCTTGTCCTTTGGGCCTAGGAACTAGTGACCGACTTGGCATCTGTCAAATTGGTTTAGCTCTTCTTGCATAGCTTCCACCCACTTGGATCTTCCGAGCTTCATCAATCTTTTGGGTTCAATATTAGATACAAATGCAGTAGAATACATGCATTCATTTCTTGAAGCTTGTCTAGTTTGAACACCGGCATTAAGATCTCCAATGATTTGAGTGATAGGATGATCTTTTACTTCCCTAACTTCGCAGTTGAACTTGTCCATTGCATCGGCGAGTTGGATTCTTGAGAAGTAGAAGTAATGAAGCTTGGTTTTCTAAAGGATAGGTTAATTCCAAGGTAGGTTGTATGACTTCGGTGTGGAAGGCAAAGGGGATTCGGGTTTTCGAGTGTTCATTTGTTGGTTCGTTTGAGGATTCTAACAGTTGACTCTTGGAAGCTCTTGTGAAGAAGGAGGATCGCAGATCTAGGATTAGGCCGTTGCACTGCCTCATATTCATCGAATCATTAGTAACCTTAGGAGCCAAATGTGGCCCAATGAAATCAAATTCATCAAAAGAAACATGTACGATTCAACAACTTTAAGTGAAGTTTTATTGTAAACTCGTATGCTTTTGAAAACTTGGCATATCCTTAAAAATTCCTTCATCACTTTTGGATTCAAACTTACCTCTATGTTCTCTACCATTGTAAAGAACATAGCATTTACAACCAAATATTTTAAAAAATCCAATGTTGGGAGTTTCGCTCTCCATATTTCATATGGAGTTTTGTTATGAAATTTATTTATGATGGACTGTTTTGTGTGAAGCGGCGGTGTTCACGCCTTCGCCCGAAATACATAGGCGGTTTGGCTTCAGAATCATTGTCTTTCCCGCTTCAATGAGAGTTCTCGTTCTTCCTTTCAGAACTCCATTTTGTTGAGGTGTGCCAAGCAGAGAAATTGTGACCAATTCCATGGTCATCACAATATTTGGCTACACCATTGTTCTTGAACTCGTTCCATTGTCCGATCGACATCGAGATATCATCCACTTCGAGTCCGTAGTCTTCAAGAGTTCGAATGATGTCATATGCTTCATCTTTGGAGGACATCATCTCTACCCAAGTAAATCTTGAGTAATCATCAACTACCACAAGAGTATACTTGCGCCACCAAGACTTGTAGTAGTTACAGTCCAAACAGATCCATGTGCAAGAGCGTAGAGGTCGGTTGTTGATAGGCAAGGCTTGCTTTTGAAAGAAGACTTGTGTAGTTTGCCTAGTTGACATGCTCAGAGACGTGTGATTCACTGATATTTTAGGCAAACCAACAACTAGATTGTCTTTTGATAGCTTCTCCAGGTATTTGAAATTGAGATGACTAAGCCTTTTGTGCCACAACCATTGTCGCTTGATGACCTAGCAACCAAGCAAAGATTTGATTTTCTTCCAACAAAGATTTAGGTCAACAAAGATAGACATTCCCTTTTCGAATCCGTCAGATAGTTGAACATGTCTCATTGTCCTTTATGAGACATTGACTAGAGGAAAACCGACATGTTAGACCTTTATCACGAATTGTGATATGCTTAGATTGTGCTTTAAACCTTCAACTAGAGAGACTTTGTTGATGGAGAGATTGCCTCGATTATACTTCCATAACCAATGGTCTTCCCTTTTGAGTTATCTCCAAATATGACCGAGGGACCTTTTGCTTCAACAATGCTTGAAAGAAGATTTGGATCACCATCATATGCTTTGAGCATCCACTGTCTAGATACCATAGATCTTTCTCTTCTTCATTACCATAAAGCATTCTGAAATATAGACATTTAAGAATATGGTCCCCTTTTATTTTTGGGTCCTCAAGGTTAGCAACCTTTTGGGATCCACACTTGTTTAACCTTTGGAGGAGTAAATCCTCTAGATTTAGGTGTGAATCTCGAAGGCATTCATGAATCTCATGACCATGGCATTTGCAAAGAGCATTTGTGAAATCCTTCAACATGAGTAATGATTTCTTTTGAGGCTTCTTAATATCGCAGTCTTTGGAATGATCTTCTGGCGATAATTGGCCTATAGGACTTAGGCCGATAATGCCTTTTCTTGTTGATGTTAGGTTTACCATAGATAGACCTCTTATCAAAAGATTTTGTATTTACAGCACATGTCCTTTAAGCTTTTATCTGAATTCACTTCTTTTACCCTTTTATAGGCGGTGTTGGGATCAGCAGTCTTGCCTTTGACAAATTTAATAGGTTTGAGCCGAGAATTCCTAGACTTGCTATTAGTCATCCTGTTTTCTTAGGGTGACTAATGGCGGTTTTAGTTGCTCGACTCACTATTAGCAGAGTCATTGATTGCTTTCTTTTGGACTTGTCTTTTGTGTTCTTGGGATAAACAAAAGGAACTTTGTTAAAGCCAAGTCCTTGCCTTTGGGAGGCTGCTGGTCATAAGAAACTTCTACAACCAATTCTTCAAAGAATTGCTTCGATGTCTCATCTTTTGAGAACTAGAAGAACTACCTACTTTGAACTCACTTTGGAAACCAATGCCGCTTTGTCATCTAAAGTTTTCGGTTTGAGAGAATGGCATCAAAGTTTCCTTTAGAGTTATTCCAAGTATTGACAACCTTTTGAAGGTCATCTTTCTCGAATTTATCTTCTTGATGTGTTCAAGTAGGAAATCCACTTTTTCATCAAAGCTTTGTTCTCTTTTTGCAATTTGATACTTTCACTTTGTCTATCAAGATCTTTGATCTTAGACATCAAGGTTGATTTCTCGAGACAGCTAGTTCATGCTTCTTGGCTAATTTCACATAGGCGGCTTTGAATTTTGAAAATTCTTCCGGATGTCTTTGTTAGCTTTGATGAGCTCTCCCTTTGAAGGTTCATTAAGCTCATCATCATCATCACTCGTCATCTTGTTGAAATGGTAATGACCTCACCGAATCATGTGGTGACTCCGGCCATAAGGCATATGTTGGCTTCTTCGGAAAGTCACAAGAGTCATCCTCATCGGTGTCGTGTCACACCATGTAGGCAGATTGCTTTCATCAATGTCTTCACCACCATCCCTTTTTGTTTTTGAAATTTAGTTTCGGACGTTTCTTATAAAATTCATATTTTGGCTTAGGACATTTAGAGGCAAAATGGCCTGGTTTCCTACAGTTAAAACAAACTAGCTCATTATCCTTTTGATAGTCTGATTTATAAGGAGCGAATGTTTTGGTTGAGCGCTTGTTTTATAAGGAACAGTGAGAAGACCGCCTATGTGATGATGGTTTATTAAACCTTTTGAAACGTTGATATTTCTTTACAAACATAGCAAATGCTTCGTCGAAAGAATATCATCATCTTCACCGGAAGTAGAAGGTGTTTCATCGGGTTTTGAACAGAAGGTTCAGAGACATGGTGGTAAGGACAAGTTTTTAAAACTCTTTTCCATTTCTTGAGCTTGTTGGATTTCAAGCTCATAAACCGAAAGACTAGCATAAAGGTTTCTAAGAGTCAATTTGTTTAAATCTTTTGACTCTTTCATGGCGTGATCTTAACATGCCATAGACGCCTAGTGCATTTAGAAATCTCATGTTTATTTCTTTCTTTTCATACTTCTTTCCTAATGAATAGCAAGAGTTGACTACCTCATAGAATCTGTCATAGGCACTTCGCAGAGACTCTTTGGGATCCTTTTGAAGGAGTCAAACTTGGATGCAGTATATAATTTGTTGTTCTTTGTCTCGCCATCACCTTCAAGATATTCAAGGATGGCTTCCCACATCTCCTTTGTTGTGTCCAAGTTGATAATCTGGCGATAAGTACTTATATCAACACAGTGGTAATGATGTTGATGGCCTTTCCATCCGAGCATCATTCTTCGTCTTCATCATCCCACTCTTCTTCGGCTTTGGTACTTCAGTGCAGCAGGTTGGATCTACCGCGGCGTGTATTAGGCTTCATTGGAATTCGGGTCCATCGTGACACATTTCCACAAACGTTTATCAATTGAATTCATATGTCTTTTGACTTTATCTTTCCAGATGTCAAAGTGAACTTCATCCAAGACAGGACAATGGTTCACGTTTGAGGTTTCCAACATTTGGTGAGCAGCCATGATCTTTAATCTCTCAAGAGGTTAATCTCGGAAAAACTAGTTTTCAAAGAGTTAGGCTTTGATACCAATTGTTAGGTCCAAGGTTGCTCTATATAGGCTAGAAGGGGGGGTTGAATAGCCTATGTCCAATTTTGGAAATTGATTCAAAAATCTTACTTCACTAGGGTTTTAAAAATTTTGCAGGCGGAAGTCTTGTGAAGCACAGGACAAGTTGAGAATGGCTGATCTTCACAGTCAAGATCGCAGGTTCTTAACGATTGGAAATCTGGAAATTTAAAGCAACACAATCAATTCACAATCACACACAAATAGACAGAATATTTAATATGGTTCACACTTATAAATAAGTGCTACGTCCACAACCAAAGTGGTCAACTTTGGATTTGAAAATCGTGTACTAAGTTTTTCCACTAGATATTTTACAAACTAAATCTCTAATGGATTGTGTACAAAAATTTAGTTGACCAAGTGTTTGTGTGGGAGAATTGATATCAATAAGATACAATTCTCGTGAGCTATGAAAAGCTAGGTGTTGCAATCAATGAAGAGCTTTAATGGACTGATAGTCTGAGAGTGAAGCTCTTCAAAGAAATACAGATAGGACGTTTAAGCTTTAATGCACTTGAAGATTATGGAGATTCAGAAGTTGGAGTTGTTGAGATATCTTCAATGCAGCAATGGATTCTCCTTTTATATGTAGGAGGAAGCTTGGAGCCGTTGGTGGTCTTCTAATTTGAATTTAAGAGCAATTAATGCTCTAATCTGGTTGTTGACTCTCGATAGGCCGGCTCGTAGCTTGCGTGTCTCCGACACTTTGCTAAAAATAGGCGGTCCGTGCTTGCGGGAGGAATGTCCTTTTCGAGTGTATGCCAAGAATGGAAACCTTCATTGAATGTGATTTGCAGGTTAACGTTGCATCGAAGTCAATGAAGACTTCAAGACAGGACATGTCTTAGGCTGAAGACTATCGGACGTTCTTGAGGTCTTCAACATTGCTGATGAAGCTTGGCTGATATGAGCTTGTCCGATATCCGAAAGGAAGACTGCTGATGCATAAATTGCCTATTGTGCAGAGGACGTCCGATG
Organism: Platycodon grandiflorus; assembly: GCA_016624345.1. NCBI lineage: Eukaryota > Viridiplantae > Streptophyta > Magnoliopsida > Asterales > Campanulaceae > Platycodon > Platycodon grandiflorus. Next base: position 86,720,920 of record CM028361.1, on the reverse strand, counting down.
TCCTATAGGCTATCTTCTTCAAGGCAATATACAATAAGCAACCCTAAACTATTCAAGCTATGCCTAAGTTCAAGTTGCCACTCTAACAGACACGCAGGCCCATTAGTCACCTTGACTTAGACTTTAGGTTATGGATTCAAGCAAATCTAGGCTAATATGCAACACAAAGCTTCTCTGCCTTACGAATTTCTGATTGATCTCTCTCACACAGAGTGTTTTTTCTTACACTTGTGTTTTTCTCTCTTGCTGGCTTCGTGTGTTTTCACTTTCGCATGCACGCACTTGAGAAGAGAGATGAGAGATATCTTTTATAGGCGAAGAGATGAAGGATTCGTTGAGGCTTGAATAGATTTCTAACCGTTGGAGTGTTTTTCCTTTAATTTTTATGCTTCAGAGTGCATCTTATAGACTGTTGGTTAAAGAAATCTTCTTGCGGATCTTGTCTTGAATTCTGTCCAGAAAACGGCTTTGCGGGATGTGACTTGACGTTTGCCCGTAGTAGCACCGTAGCTTGACTTTTGTTGATTTGTCTTGAAGGATGAGATCAATTACAGAAGAGATAATATCCAACAGATAGGAGTGAAGGTTGGGATATTAATGCAGATCTTCAAGCTGAAAAGTAGATTCTCAAAAATACTTTTTCGAATCTCTTGTACGTGTGGTAGCTTGGGGAGTAGATTGCATTTCCTCTTTGATAACACCTTTGCAGTACTTTGTACCTTTCCTTCAGGATAGGGAAATCATAATTAATTTGCCTATGACGTCCTTTGGAAAAGTGTGCTGAGGAACAACTTAAGTTTAATCAACTAAGATATTTGTGAAACAAATATCTTAGTTGATAATTCATCTCTGTTGATCTTCCGTGTCTTTAGCCTTGTTGTCGCTGAAGTGCTGAGACTATGGGTGTAAATGGTTCGGTTTATGACAAACCATGAACCGAATCGCATGAGGCTTTAAACTGAACCGAACCATTCGGTTTGGTTCGGTTCGGTTTTATCAATGACTATTAATAACAAGAATATATATATATATATATATATATATATATATATATATAAAACGGTTTGGTTTGGTTCGGTTTGACCCCTTAAACCACAAACCGAACCGAACCGATCGGTTTATAAAATTTCCAAACCGTGACCGAACCACCCTAGTCTAAAACCAGACCAAACAGCTCGGTTTAGTTTGGTTCGGTTCGGTTTCGCGATACGGCGGTTCAAATTTACACCCCTAGCTGAGACCTTGAGGTCTGCTGATTGAAGGCTGCTGACGAGTAACTGCTTGACAGAATATCTGCTGATGAGATATCTACTGGTGCTTGCACTTTGAAGAGCTAATCCATTTGAGTGACCACCATTGGTTGGTAGGACACAGACTCGGATATGTACAAAAACTTCCTAGTCTAATGACCTATGCAATATTCAATAGAGTTGTCACACTAATCGGTACGCAGTTTAGTCACTCATTGAATATGCGTTGTAATGGTAACAAGCAAATCACTGATTTGAAATATGCAGACATATATATTAAATGTTGTACAAACATATTCCTAACATGTCACAACGATCTCAAACAAAAAAAAATCATTTTTGTTTCCTATTGGGGCAACCTTCGAATATATTCATGAGATTGAGTTGATAATTTTAAATAAATCAAGAGCATCATTCTAAATTGTGTATTTAACAAATTAGAATTAAATGAAACTAGTCAAGCTTAAATTTTTGTCATAGTGACTATTTCTCTCCGGAAAATAAAAGAATTTGGAAGGAGCATTTATTTGTGTTCATCTGAACATGTATGTTTCTACTGTAAAGCAGAGCATAAAGAGACGGTTCACAAGGACTTTAGCTGGTATCTACCATTGGTCAAAGCCACACTCGTTGCAGACTGGGAAGCAGCCCAAAAGTTCTTCGAGAAAGACAAAGATGCAATCTCAGCCAAGCTTAACAAGGCCTCTAATACAATGCTACACCTAGCAGTGGAGTGTGGAAAGTCGCACATACATTTCGTGGAGAAGTTAGTGGAAGCTTTGCCAAAAGAGGCATTGTCTTTGCAAAATTCATCGCTCAATGTACCCCTTGCTTCTGCTGCAATTGTTGGAAACACTGCAGCTGCCCGTATCCTTGTTAAGAAAGATCCTGATTTGGTTTATAGCCATAACACTGAATTACAGTATTTACCACTCCATGTCGCGGCTTTGTTTGCCCATAAAGACACGCTGGTATACCTCCTTAGAGTCACCAAAGAGGATGCAGACCACCCCAGTCCCTATGAAGGGAGATGGGGTTATGAGCTTCTTACAGATGTTATTATTGCTGAATTCTATGGTAAGTAAATTTTGTACTAATAGCTACTGATCTTTTAAGAGATTATATATATATATATATATATATATATATATATATATATATATATATATATATGCCATGCATTATTGACTTGAAAATTTTAAATATTTTATTTTTTCAGACATAGCATTGGATTTGGTTCAACGCTACCCTAAATTAGTCACGACAGAGATGGTTGGACTTGATACTCCATCTCCATTGGCGTTTATGGCTAAAAAGGAGTCCGCCTTCCTTAGTGGATGTCAACTCAATTTTTGGCAACGCTTCGTCTATTCTGGTTAGTTCATATTCTTTGAACTCCCATTTAGTAATAGGTGAACGCACTTACAGTTTAACTTGGCACAATTTTGAATGTTTTTCTTTTCTTTTGAAAACATGATATTTTACTGGGATCAGCTATTTCCACTACATTTTTTACTTATCTACTATATCAATAATTATTACATTAAAAAAATATGGACAAAATTGCCCTTTAATTACTTGTCATTTGAAGTGTAGTAATTAATATGTTTTATTTCCAAATTACTTTATAATTCTCAACACATCAACAAACAAGTTTTTCTATTTTTATTTTTTCGGAATAAATTTGTTTAATCAATGTGCTTATAATTCGCGTCTCATGTTCTTTTATCAAAAATATAATATAATTAAGGCATTTGTCTACCAAAATTTTAGAAAATGTAAGATATTTTATTTAAAAAATAAATTAATTAATGTAAATTAAATAATATTATATAAAAAAATCAATTCAATAATAGCAATATGGTTGGTATTAAATTGATTATTGGTTTCAATCAATTCAATATTGAATTTTAAATCAATTGTATTGGTAGGCAAAAGTTACTAAAAATCTTACGATACTTTAAATTTTTAAATTATATTCTTCAATTCTAACTATTAATTTTTTATTTCAATAATTAAGGATCACATATTTTCTCAAAGTTTCATAAAGTAAAAATTTCTTTATTATATTAATTTTTTTTATTATGCAACATAACTTCAATCAAGTTTAATTGATTAAGCATATTTTTGAAAGTGAAAATAATAAAAAAATAACTATATTGTTATTGATTTTGAATTAGAAAATAATGTTAGAAGGTAATTAAAAAAGTAATTTTATTAGTCAACCTAATATGGATAAGTAATTAAGGGATAGTTTTGTCTAAATTTGTATTTGTTTAATATAATATCTATTTATATAGTGGATAAGTAAAAAATTGTAGTGGAATGGAGAGAGTATGTATGAAATCTCTGTTGGATTGATTTATGTATTAGAATATTTCTTACAGTGTCCTTCATGACTCGTTAATAAATTAGGTTAATGACATAAAGGATCCCACATTAATTAATGGTTTAGTTAAAATTTTAACGATTTGAAACCGTTGGAACTGGTAGTTCGGAACCGACGGTTCACGGTTCCTAAAAGACGCAAACCGGAATCGGCAGTTCATGGTTCATTACGGTTCACGGTTTGGACGGTTCACAGTTTGGACGGTTTCTAGCCGGTTCGGTTCCGGTTTAAAAAACCGAATGAGCATGTCTAGCTACAGTGTGATTGGTTGGACCCTAATGATGTAATTAAGCTAATTAATCTTGTTTAACACCAATTAGTTACCCTTAATACTAACTATAATTAGTTTGGTCTAACTATAAATTATTAAAACTAATTATAATTAATCAATCAAGTTTTAAAATGTAATCTTGACTATTTAAAAGAATGTCGGTAACGTATAATACAATTTTGCACAATTTTGGGTCAACTTTAACGACAAACCTGCAACAATCTAAAAGTTTACAAATAACAAATAAGGTGTGTATAGAAAGCCCTTGATGTCTAGTTTCTAACGCACCAAATGGATCCAAATTTTGAGTTTTCCACACAATGTTATGCCAATCTACTACACACTGATTCGGGCCGGCGAGATGACGTAAGCCATGGCGCGATCGCCTCAAGTGCTGGGGCTAAATCACCAGAATCTTGACCCCAAAAATGTTTCTAAGTGTTCGTTCACCTAGTATCAATGCGGGACCATTCTAAGGCTTACACAAACTCAAATGAGTCACCAAAACTCAACTTAGATATTGAAATAACGTTATTATTTTAATAATATATGTACTAGGACATTATTTAAATAAGTATACCAAAACATCTACTTTGACTTGGTCAAATCAATTAAAATCACTATTATTTTACTATTCAAAATAATATAAATAAATAAAAAGTCAACAAAATATTGTCAAGTCAAATACATAAAAATTAATATTCAAATTCGTTTATATTTTTAAAAATCAAAATATGTAAATTTTCGGGGTCTCACATTAGCGATCAAGAGAAACATGCTTGGGGAATGGATAATAATAATAATAATAATAATAATAATAATAATAATAATAATAATAATAATAATAATAATAATAATAATAATAATAATAATAATAATAATAATAATAATAATAATAATAATAATAATAATAATAATAATAATAATAATAATAATAATAATAATAATAATAATAATAATAATAATAATAATAATAATAATAATAATAATAATAATAATAATAATAATAATAATAATAATAATATAATAATAATAATAATAATAAGAATACTAATAATAATAAGAATAATAATAATAATAATAATAATAATAATACTTAATAATAATAATAATAATAACAATAATAATACTAATAATACTAATAAAAATAAGAATAATAATACTAATAATAATAATACTAATACTAATACTAATAATAATAATAATAATAATAATAATAATAATAATAATAATAATAATAATAATAATAATAATAATACTAATAATAATAATAAGAATAATAATAATAATACTAATAACAATAATAATAATAATAATAATAAGAATAATAATAATAATAATACTAATAACAATAAGAATAATAATAATAATAATTCTAATAACAATAAGAATAATAATAATAATAATTCTAATAACAATAAGAATAATAATACTAATAATAATAATAATAATAATAATAATAATAATAATAATAATAATAATAATAATAATAATAATACTAATAATAATAATAATACTAATAATAATAATAATAATAATAATAATAATAATAATAATAATAACAACAACAACAATAAGAATAATAATAATAATAATAATAATAATATTAATAATAATAATAATAATAATAATAATAATACTAATAATAATACTAATAATAATAATAATAATAATACTAATAATAATAATAATAATAATAATAATAATAATAATAATAATAATAATAATAATACTAATAATAATACTAATAATAATAATAATACTACTACTAATAATAATAATAATAATAATAATAATAATACTAATAATAATACTAATAATAATAATAATAATACTAATAATAATAATAATAATAATAATAATAATAATAATAATAATAATAACAACAACAATAAGAATAATAAAAAGAATAATAATAATAAGAAGATGAAGAAGAAGAAGAGAGATGTTAAACGGGTTAGCCCTAGCGGTTTCGGGCTAGTCCTAACGGGCCGCGAGCTAAACGGTCCAATTTTTTCGGACCACTAATATTGCAGACCTAACTCTAACCCTAGCGGGTTTCGGGCTAAACGAACCACTATCTGGTCACGATTAAAGATATAATATAACAATATTTTGAAATAGTGAATCAATAAACCATTCATAACTTTGATAGTTTCTTATGTTTTTCAAAAGAAATATAAACTAGACATTTTTTACATCGATGTGTTATAATTTTCAACTTGTTTTTCTCAAAATAAATAATGTAATAGCTCTACTTAGCAGTTCTTTCCAAAAATTTTGTTTATATTTCAGTATTTATTCACAAGTACACAAAGAAGACCTGTAGTGCAAAGGATAAATGTTTTTGACTTTGGATTAAAAGGTTGTTGGTTTTATTCTCATGGTGGTTGTTTTACGTATCTCCCAAACTTTTTACGGCCTAATTAATATTACGCGGGCTCGCGGGGCAACCCTGAAACCTAACGGGCCGCCAGTTAAACGGGTCAGCCCTAAAATTCCCTGATTTTAAACGGACCAAAAATATTGAGCCCTAACCCTATTTTTTTTTATTTAAACGGGTCAACCCTACGGGCCGTGACCCTTTTAACATCTCTAAATAATAATAATAATAATAATAATAATAATAATAATAATAATAATAATAATAATAATAACACCAACAATAATAACAACAACAACAAAAACAACAATAATAATAATAATAATAATAATAATAATAATAATAATAAATGGGCATGTTACATCTATTGTGTTTACCAATGTATACAGTTTGTGAGAGATTGCATTGCATGGTTTCAGAAGTCATAGGATCCTTTGGTAAGTGAAAGGAACTGAGAAATGTTATTTAACAAAATGGATGTGCAGAATATCAAACAGAGATGCATGCATTAAGTTATTATACAGTAATATAACCAATGAATTAGGTGGTTTTACGTACCTATAACCACTTAATATATATTGGTTTGAATTTCTATTACACTTTTTATCTAGTCAAACTATGGTATTATCTAGATATACTAACATCTATGGGATGTTTGATGTACTGTACGTAGTCCCACACATCAAGCAAAAGAAATTGGTTCATCAAAAAGCGCTTCAACTAGTTAGAGCCATGTGCGCTGCGATCAAATCTACAAACCACCATCTTACTTTCGAGCGTTGTTCAGATGCTGCGTTGATTACTGCCGCAGAAATAGGTACCCATGAGGTCATAGAGGAGATTGTGGATGCAATGCCATTTCAAATATTTGCATTTCGTGCCAGTGAAAAGCATTACATATTCCATTTGGCAGTTATAAATCGTTGTGAAAAGGTTTTCAATCTGATATATCAGATGGGAGCTATAAAAAACAAGAGTTTATACAACATGTAGACAACTCTCGGAACAACATTTTGCACTTAGCTGGACAATTGGCCCCCGCTCACAAACTCCACCTTGTTTCCAGTGCAGCATTACAAATGCAACGAGAAATCCAATGGTTTAAGGTCTCAATTTACTAGTCACTAAACTTTGATAATATTCGATTACTCCTTCAAGCTTCGTGATATTATTTTTTTCTTATGCCAAGGTGGCCTTAATACTAACTTCAGCTATTATGCAGGAAGCTGAAAAATTTGTTACCCCGGCTCAAAAAGAGCAACTTAACTCCAACAAAAAGACTCCCGCAATGGTATTTTCAAGTGCACACAAAGACTTGGTTGTAAAAGGCGAGAAATGGATGAAAGATACTGCGAATTCCTGCACAATAGTGGCTGCACTCATAGTAACAATTGTATTTGCAGCAGCAATTACCGTGCCAGGTGGCAACGATGACGACTATGGCCGTCCCATATTTTCCAAAAAGGGTGCCTTCGTAATATTTTTCATTTCAGATACAGTTTCTCTATTCAGTTCAACCACTTCCTTGTTAATGTTCTTGTCCATTCTCACTGCTCGTTATGAAGAGATGGATTTTCACTACTCCTTACCAAGAAAGTTGATTATCGGTCTTGTTACTTTGTTCCTTTCAACATCATCCATGATGATTGCCTTCACTGCAACGGTCTATCTCGTTTTTGGCCAAGGACAGAGCTGGTTTCTTATTCCAGTAGCTACATTAGCCTGCCTGCCAATCACTTCGTTTGCCACTTTACAGTTTCCCCTCCTAGTTGATCTCATATCTTCAACATATGGTCGTGGAATATTTGGAAAGCAAAGTGATCGTCATTTCTACTAATTTCTAGAAACTACGGCCTGTTTGAACATGATACTTTTGAATATTTGGAAAGCAAAGTGATCTCATACTTGTTTTTACTTTTAGCATATTTTAATTATTAAAATGTGTAAGTTTTATAATCATTAGTCAATAAAATTTTTTTTTAATCTCACACAGGTTTGCTCGTACCACATTAAGATTAAAACTAATTCCCGTTTGTGCTATAATTATTTTTAAATTTTTGGCTGCAAATAGTTGAAAAAGAGTGAGAAATTGTGTGGGCGGAGAATTTGGCAACATTTCTTGATTCATGATTATCTTGTGGGCTTGGAAATCAAAGATATAACCCAAAAAAACCTTGAACCGTAAAGTTGGGCCAAGATGCTTATGTAATCTACTCCCTTCATTCCAGACAAAGAGTCTACTTTTCAATTTTGATACTTTACTCATGTTTTAAAAAATAAAATTTTAAATAATTAAAAATTATGTTAAGTATACTATAGATCACAATTTTCATAACTTTATAAAAATCACTAAATTTATGTTAATTATCGGTCAAACTTTAAATAAGTTGACTGAAAAACGTTAAAAGTAGACTCTTTATCTGGAACGGAGGGAGTATAAGGATGTGGTAACATCTTTCACGACATCCATCACTCCCCCTCAAGTTGGACAGTGCAGATCTCGAACCCCCAACTTGCCTACCAAAAAACGAAAACGATATGCCGCAAGGGGCTTGGTAAAAATGTTAGCAACCTGGTTTGTCGTTGTAACATAGCGTGGTTCAATGTCTTGAGAGTCCACCCATTCACGAACGAAATAACAGTCCATTTCAACATGTTTCGTGCGCTCATGAAAAACGGGATTCTTCGCAATATGTATTGCAGCTTGATTATCACAGAAGAGTGGTGTGGCCTCGTGCTAAGGTGCATCAAGATCAATCAACAACCATCGTAACCACAAATGTTCGCTTACCGTTTCGGCCATAGCCCTGTATTCCGCTTCGGCAAAGGAACGAGAAACAATTGACTGTTTCTTCGAGCGCCAGGAGATCAAGGCCCCACCAAGGGATATGAAATAGCCTGTACGGGAACGTCGAGACATAGAACAACCTACCCAATCGGAGTCACAATATGAAGATAAACTCAAGGCACCATCGGCTGGAAGAAGGAGTCCCTGACCTGGGCTTGTTTTGAGAAACCGAAGCACACGAGTTACAGCATCCATGTGTGAGCGTCGAGGATCGGAGACGAATTGACTAAGAACATTCACGGCAAGAGCAATGTCAGGTCGTGTTACGGTCAAGTATAATAGTCGTCCAATCAACCGACGATATTGCGCCGCATCCATGGGGGGGCCGTCAGTATCATTATCCAATCGCAAGTTTTGTTCCATTGGGAATGAACTAGGTCGACATCCTTGTAAACATGTCTCCTCGAGTATGTCAAGGGTATACTTCCTTTGACTCAAGACTAGGCCTTGTGGCGAACGAGCATCCTCTAACCCGAAGAAGTATTTTAACGAATCCAAATCCTTAATACTGAATTGATCATGAAGATGGCTCTTGACAATATTTATCCTGTCGACATCATTGCCAGCCAAAATAACATCATCATAGATAAGGGCACATACAAATATATTACCTTGTTTGAAGATGAACAAGGAATGATCAGCCTGTGATTGGCGAAAACCAATATCAAGCAAGGTTGTAGTGAACTTGTGATACCAATTGCGGGATGCTTGTTTGAGGCCATACAAGGATTTGCGTAAGCGACACACTCTCGTGTCCCCTTTCTTGCGCTAACTTTGTGGTATCTACATGTAAACATCTTCCTCTAGATCACCATGGATAAAGGCATTATTAACATCCAACTGCTGTATCAACCAATTCTTCTTTGCAGCCACAGCAAGCACACTTCGCACGGTCACTAGCTTAGCAACTGGAGTGAAAGTTTCGTCGAAGTCTATACCCTCAACCTGTTTGAAACCCTTTGCTACTAGCCGGGCTTTATATCGTTCAATTTCACCATTTGACCGGTATTTGATTTTGTAGACCCATTTGGAATCTACGACTTTCTTGCCAAGGGGCAATTCCTCTAAAGTCCACGTCACATTGGCTTCCAAAGCATGTATCTCCTTTTGCATTGCTTCACGCCAATGTAGATATTTCACTGCCTGATGGAAATGCTTTGGCTCATCATGAGAAGTGATAGCCGCAAGAAAGACTTTATGAGCGGAAGAAAATTTTTCATAAGAGAAAAAATGAGATAAAGGATGTACCATAGAGGTTCCTGGATTGGTGGTGGGTTGCGCATGTTCTATAGATTGCGAAAGCTCAGTAACAAAATCTTTAAGATGTTTGGGTTTAGCGGGCACACGATGGCTTCTACGTACCCCTTGTATTTCAATTTGCCCATTGTCGGAGGAATTCTGCTGTTGTTCTAGAACAATATCAGGCTAGACAATATTCTGTAAAACGGAATCTGCTGCTGCTGGAGGCGATACAGATGTGTCCAAAGATGTGGTAACATTATTCGAAACATCCGGACTGGCTTCTTCGAAAAAATTCTGTGGCAGCCCTGAGTCATCAAAATATACAGGATTTGGTCCTTCTGTTGGTGGCCCTGTTCGCTGTTCCAAATCATGCAAGATTGCTTTAAAAGGAAACATGTCTTCATCAAAAACTACATCCCTGGATGTGAAGACTTTGTGCTGTGCCAAATCAAAAACATGATATCTTTTTTGTGCATGAGGATATCCAACAAACACACAAGGTCTCCCCTTTTCACTAAACTTATCACGCCCCCTTCTATTATCCTTTGCATATACAAGGCACCCAAAAACACGGAGGTGGTCATATGAAGATTTTTTGTGAAATAAAATTTCGAAGGGTGTTTTATGCCCAATAACTTTTGATGGCAACCTATTTATGAGATAGGTAGCTATTAAGACACACTCACCCCAAAAATTAATTGGTAAACTTGCTTGAAAACGCAAGACTCTTGCAACTTCGAGTATATGCCTGTGTTTCCTCTCCACTACCCCATTCTATTGGGGTATGTCGGTACAGGACGTCTCAAAGAGGATTCCGTGATCAACAATGGACAGAAAATAATGTGCTCCCGAAGAAGAGGGAATTTTATAACCTCCCCAAATATCACAATGTAATAATTCAAAACATGAACTAGTCTCAACTCAACTCAACTCAATTTTTTTCCAAATCACTTGGGCTGACTACATGAGTCTTTTTTCACGTGGGCTGACTACATGAGTCATTTTCCGCCATCTAATTTGATTCAAAGCAAAGTCATTACACACACCACACTCATTCATAATATTCTCTATGACAAATGTTCATGTTAATTTCGGTCTTCCCCTTACCTATTTCTAATATGGTTAATATTCACACATTCACACTTCCTAATTACAAGTTCACTAATTGGTATCCGTTGTATGTATCAAATCCATCGTAGATGATGTTTGTTGTATTTTATATAGATTTGCTTGTATCCATGACCTAAGTCTAAGCCAAGGTGACTAATAGGCCTACGTGTCTGTTAAAGTGGAAAATTGTACTTAGACAAGTGCTTGTAATAGCTTAGGATTGCTCTATGTACTTAGCCTAGTCTTCAGAGGATAGCCTATCATTGATCGGACATGTTAAGATCAGCTATCCTCATATCAGCCGAGTTCCTCGAGTCATCGGACAAATTCATTCCAGCCAAATCTTCATCAGCAGTATTGAAGACCTAAAGATCGTCCGATCTAGACTTGTCTGATAATATGCCTCAAAAGCATCTGCAGTGTTTGTCGTTGACTTTGATACAACGATAACCTGCAAAGATCATTTATTGATTCATTCCATTTTAAGCATTCATCTCAGAAAAGGACATTCTGCATGCAACTCATGTCTACCTATTTTTGGTAAAATAGCATAATCCAGTCTGAACCTTGCAGATCTATCTATCAGAGTTCAACAATAAGATTAGAGCATTAAATGCATCTAAATTTAAAATTTTCCAAGGTTGAAGATCTCCAACGGCTACCTAAATCTCCCTGAGTATAAATAGAAGACTCTATGACAGCATTTAAGATAACTAGCTATCAATTGAACGAACCTCTACTAACACTCTTGAAAATCTTCATCTTCAACTGCTAGTTCATTAAAAGCTTCAAAGCCAAATCTGTAACAACACTCTGTAAAGAGCACTATACTTAGACGAAAAGTCATTATTGCTCTTCATTGATTGCAATCCTTGCATTCAAAGCACGCGAGAGTTATATCTTTGTAGATATCAATTCTCCCACAAACACTTGGTCAACTATTTTATGTACACGATCCATTAGTGATCTATCTTGTAAAGATTCTAGTGGAAAACTTAGTACACGTTTTTCAAATCCAAAGTTGACCACTTTGGTTGTGGACATAGCACTTATTTATAAATGTGAACCATATTAAATTCCTTGTCTATATTTCTTTTGCTTTCATAAGTTTGACATTATTTGTTGATTTCCAGAATTTTCAACAGCTTTCTGAATAGTTGATCTTGTCCTATCAAGATTAGCCATCTTGAACTTGTCATATACTTCACTCTATTCCACTGCAAAATATTTTCTAACTCTCCTGTGAAGTAATTTTCTTAAACTTTCCAAAAATTGGACACAGACTATTCAATCCCCCCCCCCTTCTAGCCTGTTTGAGCACCTTGAGACCTAACAATTTGGTATCAGAGCTTAACTCTTTGAAAATAAGTTTTTCCAAGATTAAACTCATGAGAGATTAAAGATCCAATGGCTGCTCATCAAATGTTGGAAACTTCAAATGTGAACCATTGTCCTATATTGGATGAAGTTCACTTTGACATCTGGAAAGACAAGGTTAAACGACACATGAACTCTATTGACAAACGTTTGTGGAAATGTGTTACAGATGGTCCAAGGATTCCTATGAAACATAATACTCTGGCTGCTCTTGATCCAACTGCTGATCCTGAAATTACAAAGCCTGAAGAAGAATGGGATGAAGAAGATAGAAAGAATGATGCTCTGGATGGAAAAGCTATCAACATCATCACCAGCTGTGTAGACATAAGTACCTACCAGCAGATCATCAATCTAGATACAGCCAAAGAAATGTGGGAAGCCATATTGGAATATCTAGAAGGCGATGGAGAAACAAAGAACAACAAGCTATACACTTGCATCCAGAAGTTCGATTCATTCAAGAAAGATCCTAAAGAGACTCTCAGAAGTGCCTACGACAGATTTTACGAGGTAGTAAATTATTGCTATTCTTTAGGAAAGAAGTATGAAAAGAAAGAAATAAACATGAGATTTCTTAATGCACTAGGCAGCCTATAGCATGTAAAGATTACAGCCATGAAAGAATCAAAAGACTTGAAAAAATTTTCTCTCAGAAATCTTTATGCAAGTCTTTCGGTTTATGAGCTTGAAATTCAGCAAGCTCAAGAAATGGAAAAGAGTTTTAAAAATTTATCTCTACCAGCCATGTCTGTTGAACCTTTCTGTTCTACACCTGATGAAATCCCATCTCCTTCTAGTGATGGTGATGATATTATTTCAGACGAAGCTTTTGCCCTGTTTGTTAAGAAGTATCAACGTTTCAAAAGATTTAACAAGTCTTCCTATAAGCAGTCACCTATCAAGACTGCTGCTCCTACGAGAACAGATGCTCCCTACAAATCTGATGCTCCCTAAAAGGAAAATGAGCTTGTCTGTTTTAACTGTAGGAAGCCAGGTCATTTTGCCTCAAAATGTCCAAAGCCAAAGTATGAATTTTACAAAAAACGTCCTGAATCAAAATTTCAAAAACAAAAAGGAATGGTGGCTGAGAATATTGATGAAAGCAATATGCCCACTTTGTGTGATACAGATTCTGATGAGGCTGATTCCTGTGACTTTGCTGAGGAAGCAAATATATGTCTTATGGCTAGTGTCACGACCCGACCCGAGATCCTACGTGGAATCTCGTCCGGTTCGCGAGACGGAACACAAAATGCACAATTTAAAAATCACTTTTCGTGCAAAAACCCTGTAATGCAAGTGTATGTTTATTTTAAAATCAAAACATCACATCACGGCCACACAACAGCCAGGAAAGAACACATGATATAACCAACAAACCCACGAGCTAAGAAGTTCGGGCTAAACATGTAACATTATCAGAGTGCGCGGAATATGAAAGTAAATAACATTTACAAAAGCCTGACATCCATGTCGGCATCTACAAAAGAATAAGAATGAAACAACAAGTACGGGACTTCTACCCAAATTTACAGTGTTTAGATAACACATGTACCCTCGGCCTCACCAAAAGAAAATACCAGGGCTCAAGGAGCACTACCAAAAGACGGACTGTCGAAAACACCAGACGACAACGAACGATCACTGGGGGTTTCTTGCAGGCTTGGGATCTAAGGAAAGCAATAAACAATGGACGGGGTGAGTTATAAAACTCAATAAGCTACTAATGCAACAATATGTCATGCGAGATGCGAACAGTAATAAGAATTACATATAACATGGTTGGCATAATATAGCAATTCTCAATCATCATCAAATCAAGTAACTCATGACACAAGTCAAGTAGCATGTATCTCACGTAGGTGCGATATATAAACACATATAAAAGGATACCGTCGAGGTACACCTCCGACATACCAACTTCCAACCAACCAACCAATAATACCAATGTAGAAACTGTTGATGTCGTACCCGATCATCGAACCAATAACCCAAACCAAAGTGAACCATTTTCCGTATTCACGTCGACGTGAAGACTCGGTCCCCACGACCCGAGAAACAATCACGGTATAGCTTACCAAGGTCGCGTTTATTCCGTACAACACTTAGCGCTCTAACCCCTACCGTGGCCAACGGTAGGGCGAGGCCCAGTGTATTGGCCTTCGGCTATTACGTAGCCCCGGCTCACGCAATAACCGAACGTCAATACACCTCCAACAAATATGCCATGGACTTAACAAATGCTCAAGTAGATGTTTACTCGACACATTAACCAATCAACCAAATGTTCAAGTAGATGTTTACTTAACATTAAATAAAAGCATTATACTCCAAAGTAGGGAGTATAACGACCACAACAACAACATGCTAAGGTATGCCAATAGTTTAACTACACATAGCCATGCAACACCCATATCAAATTTAACACAATACCAATATACGTGTATCGCGTAACCAATCCCCCAACGGGTCTCTCGAGCATCAAAAGAGCTCACAAAACACACACGTGGTCACATTAATTATCAAACCTTAACCGACTCCGTTAGAGTCATTTTAGGTTACTAATGATGTCGAGTTACGAAAGTGGTCTTGTACTTTAATCCTAGCACGTTATCGCCCAATTTCGAGTTTTCCAACATCATAGAACAATTAGCAACATATTTCACAAGTCCAAAATGACATTCATGGCAAGAATCACATTCTCACTACTCTAGCATGGTAACTTCGCATATTAAAAGTCTAAGATGTCATATGAGACATAAAACGAGAAGAAGAGGGGGTAGTTGCTTACCTCTTGTCGGAAAAGGTGAAGAAAACGAAAATCTAATCGGTGGAAAAGCTTCTCCTCGGCAAGACCTTCGCAACGGCGTGCTCGGATCGTTGAGATTCCTTCACAATCTCAAGATATCTCTACTTCTTACTCTAAACCCTCACTATTCTCTCTCTCTACTCTCTTGTATTCTTGGTGGGAATGGTGGGGAGGAAATGAGAGTGTTTAAACACTCCTAAAGTCTTTAAGTGGCTGAAAAATGGAGAGAGTTCGGTCTGCTGATGTGGCATGCTAAGGGCCACTTAATTCAAGTTGTTCGCGCTCCGCACGGCCGTGCCAAATAAGCTGCACGGTCGTGCCAACCTCGCACGGCCGTGCCAATATGGCTGCACGGTCGTGCCAACCCTCATAGCAAAACCTGATCTTTCTGGAATGCTTCGCACGGCCGTGTCAATATGGCTGCACGGTCGTGCCAACCTCGCACGGCCGTGCCAATATGGCTGCACG
Source organism: Platycodon grandiflorus (assembly GCA_016624345.1). Classification (NCBI taxonomy): domain Eukaryota; kingdom Viridiplantae; phylum Streptophyta; class Magnoliopsida; order Asterales; family Campanulaceae; genus Platycodon; species Platycodon grandiflorus. Next base: position 86,704,770 of record CM028361.1, on the reverse strand, counting down.
GTCGTGCCTTCCTCAAAACACAATATCAACCCTACTGGAATGTCTCGCACGGCCGTTCCAATATGGCTGCACGGTCGTGCCAAGGTTTATGTGCCCAAACACATCAACCTTGCCCTCTCATCCTAGGTTCGATCACACCTCACTAGTAACGCGTCTTAAGCATGATAATTTACAAGAATTAAGCAACAATATGGCATACGAAACACATGGAATTAAACGTGAATGTAAATGACATTTGAATGAGATGAGATATGCAAAATATACATGAAGTCATACATGATGTAATGATGCAAATGAGGCGGGTGTTACATTCTCACCCCCTTAGAATAAATTCGTCCGCGAATTTACTTACCGACTCTATCGAACAACGCGGGATATTTCTCACGCATCTCCTGCTCGGTCTCCCAAGTGGCCTCCTCGATATTGTGATTCCTCCACAACACTTTCACGAGGGGTATAGTCTTCGTCCTTAATACTTGCTCCTTTGTATCCAAAATCCTTACAGGTTGCTCGACATATGAAAGGTCGGGCGTCAAATCCACCGGTTCATACTCCAACACGTGTGAGGCATCCGTCAAATACTTCCTCAACATCGACACGTGAAATACCTCGTGAATACCTAACATCGATGGCGGCAAGGCAAGTCTATACGCCAACTTTCCAACCCTTTCCAAGATCTCAAACGGTCCAATATACCTCGGGGCCAATTTACCCTTCTTACCAAACCTCTTAACCCCAATCCGAGGTGAAACCTTCAAAAACACATGATCACCGACCTCAAATTCAAGATCCCTACGTCTATTGTCGGCATAACTCTTTTGTCTACTCTGGGCCATTTTCAATCTCTCCCGAATGAGTTTCACACTTTCTGCCGATTCATGAACCATCTCTGGACCCCACAACTTTGCTTCACCAACTTCATCCCAACAAATCGGAGAACGACACTTCCTACCATAAAGTGCCTCATACGGAGCCATCTTAATACTCGACTGATAACTGTTATTGTAGGCGAACTCGATCAATGCACATGCGAATCCCAAGTTCCCTTAAAGTCCATCGAGCAAGCTCTCAACATATCCTCAAGTATTTGAATCGTTCTCTCGGACTGTCCATCGGTTTGCGGGTGAAATTAATGCTGTACTCATATTCAACTTCGTCCCCAAAGCATTCTGAAGTGACTGCTCACTGGCACCCCATGCAACCTCACAATCTCCTGAATATATAACGAAGCAAGTTTATCCAACGAATCCGTAACCGCAATGGGAAGGAAATGGGCCGACTTAGTCAATCTATCGACAATAACCCAAACTGCATCATGACCTCGTCGAGTCCTCGGTAACCCTATCACAAAATCCATTGCGATATTCTCCCATTTCCATTCCGGAATTTCCAAAGGTTGCAACAATTCAGCTGGCCTCTGATGCTCTGCTTTAATCCGTTGGCAAGTCAAGCATTTCGACACAAACTCGGCGATTTCCTTTTTCATTCCATTCCACCAAAAATTCTTCTTCAAATCTCGATACATCTTGGAACTCCCAGGGTGAATTGTGTATTTAGACTTATGGGCTTCATCTAACACTTGTCGTTTTACTTCCTCAATCGCCGGTACACAAACTCTACCCCGAAATGTCAAAATACCATCACTATTCTTAGCAAAATCCGGGGTCTTAACCTCACCTAACTCATCAATCAATTTCTTCAACTCCGGATCACTCTCTTGAGTTTCCTTAATCCGTTGAAACAACACCGGAGTAGCCCGAATATTAGCAAAAATTACCCCATGGCTAGATTCACTAGGACCCCAATCACGAATGTCCTCAAGCATCTTCCATTCCATAGTCATCAAATAAAAAATATACGCTTTCCTACCTAGCGCATCCGCAACAACATTGGCTTTTCCCGGGTGATAAAGTATGGTACAATCATGATCTTTCAATCGTTCCATCCACCTACGCTGCCGATTATTCAACTCCTTTTGCGAAAATAAGTACTTAAGGCTCTTATGATCAATGAACACCTCAAACTTAGCCCCATACAAATAATGCTTCCATTTATGAAGAGCAAAAATAATCGCAGCCAACTCGAGATCGTGTGTCGGGTAGTTCTGTTCATACTGAGTCAACTTCCGTGAAGCATATGCAATGACCCTTCCATTCTGCATCAAGACACAACCCAAACCTTCTTTTGAAGCATCGCTATAAATCACAAACCCATCATGTCCATTCGGCAATGCTAAGATAGGAGCCGTAGTCAACTTTTCCTTCAATTCCCGGAAACTCGCCTCACACTTATCATTCCACACAAACGGCTTATTTTTCTGAGTCAAGGTCGTCAACGGGGTTGCAATCTTAGAGAATCCCTCTATAAACCTCCGATAGTAGCCCGCTAAACCCATGAAACTCTGAATCTCTGTCACCGTCTCGGGCCTCTTCCAACTTACCACGGCCTCGATTTTAGTCGGGTCAACTGAAATTCCGTTGCCTGAAACCACGTGACCCAAAAATGTTACCTCCTCCAACCAAAAGGCACACTTACTAAACTTAGCATACAGTTTCTTTTCCCTCAAAACCGTCAATACAATCCTTAAGTGTTTCTCGTGCTCTTCTCGAGACTTCGAGTACACCAAAATTTCGTCGATGAAAACAACCACAAAACAATCAAGGTACGGCAAGAACACCCTATTCATCAAATCCATAAATACCGCGGGTGCATTAGTCAACCCAAAGGGCATAACCACAAACTCAAAGTGCCCGTATCTAGTCCTAAATGCCGTCTTAGGAACATCCTCCTTTCGAACCTTCAACTGATGGTAGCCACTCCTAAGGTCGAGCTTAGAATATACTACGGAACCTCGAAGCTGATCAAACAAGTCGTCAATATGTGGGAGAGGGTATTTATTCTTAATTGTAACCTGATTCAACTCCCGGTAATCGATACATAACCTTAACGAACCATCATTCTTCCTTACAAACAATACCGGTGCACCCCAAGGCGATACACTTGGTTTAATGAAACCCCGATCAAGCAACTCTTGCAACTGAATCTTTAATTCCTTCAACTCGGCCGGCGCCATGCGATACGGTGCTTTCGATATCGGCGCGGTACCCGGTAACAACTCAATACAAAATTCTAATTCTCTATCAGGGGGCAATTCGTAGTCATCAGAAAAGACATCCGGAAATTTACGCACCACATTCGTAGTTAAATTTGGAAAAGGGCTTGACTGCAACTCCATGTTTGCTGCTTTAGGGGTCGCCTTTTGTTCTCCCTTCTTACCATAATCACGGGTTACCTTTCTCCACCAAGAAGGATACCGAATAATTCTGAAACATCCTTTTACGGAGCGGCCTCTCTTGCCACAATGACTGCATGTAGGTTTTGTGCTCGAAATCTGTGTCTTCACAACTCCAAACGCTTCATCAAAACCCATAAGTAACTCATAGAACTGCTCCTTCTCGTGCAGCGTCACAAGTCGCTTGGGTATGTCACATGTGCAGTTGTCACAAGCAAACTTTGGCATAGGAGACTCTCCCCAAAGCCTTTTTAATTTGGTGTAAGCCGTGGCAGCTTGCTTTTCTGCCATGGTTCACGGCCTGAAGCTAGCGGCGGTGGCCAGGGTTAGTGTTGGTTTTTTTTTTTTTGTAAAAACCTGCTCTGATACCATGTAAATTTTGATTTGCAATGGCAATCTTGATTCTTTCATTGAGAAAAGAGTATTTATACAAGGTATTGACATATGAAAAATAAAGCAACAATCTCCTAATTATGCTAGGAATCAACTATTGACATATAAAAGAAAAAGGAAACAATCTCCTAAATATGGCAGGAAACCTGCTCCTGCTGGGACGCCCTCAGATGTGGCCGAGGATGTGGTAACATCTTTCACGACATCCATCAACGCGTATACCTCTTCTTCTTTTTTTTTTCTTTTCTTCTTTCTTTTTGATGTTTTAATCAAACACAAAAAAAGTCAAATCTTCAATATCGCCCTCTTGCCCGCCTCTTTTATTTTTTTCTTTCTATTTTTGATTTTTTAATCAAAAAAATCAACTCTTCAATCTCCTCTTGCCCGCCTATGTTCAACAAAAAATACTAACATGGTGTCATTGACATGGGCACAAAGACTTCGTGTTGTACAATTAACATACACCAAGCTCAATTTGTAAGCATGTGGGAACATAGTTATTCATGATTTCATTGGTAGGGATTCAAAAGCTACGAACATATTTGACTTTATTTTAGGATTAAATCTGATAAGGGATTTGAAAGAAAATGGGATAGAACATCACAGCTTTGTCCAATGCCGTTAAAAAAAACTTGAGGTTGTCTGAGTGTTATATTGTCAAAGTTATGTCAGGTTGTTAGAGTTAGTTATAATGGTGATGTCATAGGTTGTTTTGCCAATGGAAGAGTTAGTTAGGCCTAATGCTCAACGCCATTACTTAAGTCAACTCAACTCAACTCAATTTTTTTCCAAATCACTTGGGCTGACTACATGAGTCATTTTTCACGTGGGCTGACTACATGAGTCATTTTTCGCCATCTAATTTGATTCAAAGCAAAGTCATTACACACACCACACTTATTCATAATATTCTCTATGACAAATGTTCATGTTAATTTCGGTCTTCCCCTTACCTATTTCTAATATGGTTGATATTCACACATTCACACTTCCTAATTACAAGTTCACTAATTGGTATCCGTTGTATGTATCCAATCCATCGTAGATGATGTTTGTTGTATTTTATATAGATTTGCTTGTATCCATGACCTAAGTCTAAGCCAAGGTGACTAATAGGCCTGCGTGTCTGTTAAAGTGGCAAATTGTACTTAGACAAGTGCTTGTAATAGCTTAGGATTGCTCTCTGTACTTAGCCTAGTCTTCAGAGGATAGCCTATCATTGATCGGACATGTTAAGATCAGCTATCCTCATATCAGCCGAGTTCCTCGAGTCATCGGACAAGTTCATTCCAGCCAAATCTTCATCAGCAGTATTGAAGACCTAAAGATCGTCCGATCTAGACTTGTCTGATAATATGCCTCAAAAGCATCTGCAGTGTTTGTCGTTCACTTCGATACAACGATAACCTGCAAAGATCATTTATTGATTCATTCCATTTTAAGCATTCATCTCAGAAAAGGACATTCTGCATGCAACTCATGTCTACCTATTTTTGGTGAAACAGCAGAATCCAGTCTGAACCTTGCAGATCTATCTATCAGAGTTCAACAACAAGATTAGAGCATTAAATGCATCTAAATTTAAAATTTTCCAAGGTTGAAGATCTCCAACGGCTACTGTTGTATTTTAGCTTAGATTTGCTTGAATCCATAACCTAAAGTCTAAGACAAGGTGACTAATGGGCATGCGTGTCTGTTAGTGTGGCAACTTGTACTTAGGCATAGCTTGAATAGCTTAGGGTTGCTAATTGTATAAGTCTTGAAGAAGATAGCCTATAGGACATCGGACGTCCTCTGCACAAATAGGCAAAATTTGATCCAGCAGTCTTACTTTGGTTATCGGACAAGCTCGTACCACCAAGCTTCATCGCAATGTTGAAGAACTCCAAGAACGTCCGATAGTCATCCGAAGATATGTCCTAACTCAAAGACCTCATTAATTGCGATACAACGTTAACCTGCAACTCTCATTTAATGAAGATTTCCATTCTAGGCAAATACTCAGAAAAGGACATTTCTTCTGCAAACTCAGACCGCCTATTTTTGGCAAAAAGACAGAAAACAGACTGCAAGGTGCAGGACAGCCTATCAGAGATCAACAACCAGATTAGAGCATTAATTGCTCTTAAAATTCAAATTAGAATGATCTCCAACGGCTTCAAGCTTCCTCCTGCATATAAAAGGAGACTTCATTGCTGCATTAAAAAAAGATGATCTCAACTACTCCAATTACTGAATCTCCATAGTCTTCAAGTTCTTAAAGGCTTAAACGTCCTATCTGTATACATTCATTGAAGAGCCTCATACTTAGACGTCTAGTCCATTGAAAGCTCTTCATTGATTGCAACACATAACTTTTCATAGCTCACGAGAATTGTATCTTATTGATATCAATTCTCCCACACAAACACTTGGTCAACAAAATTTTTGTACACAATCCATTAGAGATTTAGTTTGTAAAATATCTAGTGGATAAACTTAGTACACGATTTTCAAATCCAAAGTTGACCACTTTGGTTGTGGACGTAGCACTTATTTATAAGTGTGAACCATATTAAATACTCTGTCTACTTGTGTGTGATTGTGAATTATTTGTGTTGTTTAAATTTCCGATTTCCAAATGTTGAGAAGCGATCTTGTCCGTGAAGATCGCCATTTCCAACTTGTCCTATACTTCACAAGACTTCCGCCTGCAAAATTTTTCTAACTTAAGTGAAGTATAATTTTTGAATCAATTCGAAAAATTGGACATAGGCTACTCAACCCCCCCCCCTTCTAGCCTATAGTGAGCAACCTTGGACCTAACAATTGGTATCAGAGCTTAACTCTTTGAAAACTTGTTTTTCCGAGATTAACCTCTTGAGAGATTAAAGATCATGGCTGCTCACCAAATGTTGGAAACTTCAAACGTGAACCATTGTCCTGTCTTGGATGAAGTTCACTTTGACATCTGGAAAGATAAAGTTAAAAGACATATGAATTCAATTGATAAACGTTTGTGGAAATGTGTCACGATGGACCCGAATTCCAATGAAGCCCAATACACCGCCGCGGTAGATGCAACCGCGAACCCGAAGTACCAAAGCCAAAGAAGAGTGGGATGATGAAGACGAAAGAATGATGCTCGATGGAAAGGCCATCAACATCATTACCACCGTGTTGATATAAGCACGTATCGTGATTATCAACCTGGACACAAAGAAAGGAGATGTGGGAAGCCATCCTTGAATATCTTGAAGGTGATGGTGAGACAAAGAACAACAAATTATATACCCGCATCCGTAAGTTTGACTCCTTCAAAAGGATCCCAAAGAGTCTCTACGAAGCGCCTATGACAGATTCTATGAGGTAGTCAACTCTTGCTATTCCTTAGGAAAGAAGTATGAAAAGAAAGAAATAAACATGAGATTTCTAAATGCACTAGGCAGTTTATGGCATGTTAAAATCATCGCCATGAAAGAGTCAAAAGATTTAAACAAATTGACTCTTAGAAACCTTTATGCTAGTCTTTCGCTTTATGAGCTTGAGATCCAACAAGCTCAAGAAATGGAAAAGAGTTTTAAAAACTTGTCCTTACCACCATGTCTACGAACCTTCCTGTTCAAAACCCGATGAAACACCTTCTACATCAAAGTGAAGATGATGATATTCTTTCGACGAAGCCTTTGCTATGTTTGTAAAGAAATATCAACGTTTCAAAAGGTTTAATAAATCATCATCACATAGGCGGTCTTCACAAAACGCCGTTCCTTATAAAACAACCGCCAACCAAAAGTTCGCTCCTTATAAATCGCAGATCACCAAAAGGATAATGAGCTAGTTTGTTTTAATTGTAGGAAACCAGGCCATTTTGCGTCTCAATGTCCTAAGCCAAAGTATGAATTTTATAAGAAACGTCCCGAGTCTAAATTTCAAAAACAAAAAGGGATGGTGGTGAAGACATTGATGAAAGCAACCGCCTACTTGGTGTGACACGACACCGATGAGGATGACTCTGTGATTTTGCCGAAGAAGCCAACATATGCCTTATGGCCAGGGAGTCACCACATGATTTAGTGAGGTCACTACCATTTCAACAAAATGACAGTGATGATGATGATGAATTCAATGACCCATCAAAGGGAGAGCTCATCAAAGCAAACAAAGATATGCTGGAAGAATTTTCAAAATTCAAAGCTGCCTATGTAAAACTTGCCAAGAAGCATGAACTAGCTATTTCTGAGAAATCAACCTTGATGTCTAAGATCAAAGATCTTGATAGACAAAGTTGAAAGTATCAAATTGCAAAAGAGAACAAAACTTTGACGAAAAGTGGACTTCCTACTTGAACACATCAAGAAGATAAATTCGAGAAAGATGACCTTCAAAAGGTTGTCAATACTTGGAATAACTCTAAAGGAAACTTTGATACCATTCTCTCAAACCAAAACTTTAGATGACAAAGCGGTATTGGTTTCCAAAGTGAGTTCAATGTAGGTAGTTCTTCTAGTTCTCAAAAGGATGAGACATCGAAGTAATTGCCGAAGAATTGGTGTAAAGTTTCTTATGCAGCTCCCAAAAGGCAAGGACTTGGCTTTAACAAAGTTCCTTTTGTTTATCCCAAGAATACAAAACACAAGTCCAAAGGAAAGCAACCGCACTATGACTCTAATAGGAGTCGAGCAACTTAAACCTGCTATTAGTCACCCTAAGAAAACAGGATGACTAGTGGCAAGTCAAAGAATACTCGGCTCAAGCCTATTAAATTTGTCAAGGGCAAGACTGCGATCCCAACATTGCCTATAAAAGGGTGAAAGGAGTGAATTCGCTAATAAAAGGCTTAAAGGACATGTGCTGAAAATGCAAAATCTTTTGATAAGAGGTCTACCTATGATAAGCCTTACATCAATAAGAAAAGGCATTTTCACCTAAGTCCTATAGGCCGGTTATCGCACAAAGGTCACCTCAAAGGCTGGCGATGAAAAGAAGCCTCAAAAAGAAATCATTACTCATGTTGAAGGATTTCACAAATGCTCTTTCGCAAAGGCCATGGTCATGAGATTCATGAATGCCTTCGAGATTCACACCTAAATCTAGAGGATTTACTCCTCCAAAGGTTAAACAGTGTGGATCCCAAAAGGTTGCTAACCTTGAGGACCAAAAATAAAAGGGGACCATATTCTTAAATGTCTATATTTCAGAATGCTTTATGGTGTCAATGAAGAAGAGAAAGATCTATGGTATCTAGACAGTGGATGCTCAAAGCATATGACGGTGATCCAAATCTTCTCTCAAGTATTGTTGAAGCAAAGGGTCCCTCGGTCATCTTTGGAGACAACTCAAAAGGGAAGACCATTGGATATGGAAGCATAATCGAGGAAATCTCTCCATCAACAAAGTCTCTCTAGTTGAAGGTTTAAAGCACAATCTGCCGAGCATATCACAATTCGTGATAAAGGTCTAACTGTCGCTTTTCCTCAAGTCAATGTCTCATAAAGGACAATGAGACATGTTCAACTATCCCGACAGGTTCGAAAAGGAATGTCTATCTTTGTTGACCTAAATCTTTGTTGGAAGAAAATCAAATCTATGCTTGGTTGCTAGGTCATCAACCGACAAAGCCGGTTGTGGCATAAAAGGCTTAGTCATCTCAATTTCAAATACTGGAGAAGCTATCAAAGGACAATCTAGTTGTTGGTTTGCCTAAAATATCACTGAATCACACGGTCTGCAGAGCATGTCAACTAGGCAAACTACACAAATCTTCTTTCAAAAGCAAGCCTTGCCTATCAACAACCAGACCTCTTGCACATGGATTTGTTTGGACTGTAACTACTACAAGTCTTGGTGGCGCAAGTATACTCTTGTGGTAGTTGATGATTACTCAAGATTTACTTGGGTAGAGATGATGTCCTCCAAAGATGAAGCATATGACATCATTCTGAACTCTTCGAAGACTACGCACTCGAAGTTGGATGATATCTCGATGTCGATCGTACAATGGAACAGAGTTCAAGAACAATGGTGTTGCCAAATATTGTGATGACCATGGAATTGGTCACAATTTCTCTGCAGCTTGGCACACCTCAACAAAATGGAGTTTGAAAGGAAGAACAGAACTCTCATTGAAGCAGAAAGACAATGATTGCGAAGCCAAACCGCCTATGTATTTTCGGGCGGCGTGAACACCGCCGCTTCACACAAAACAGTCCATCATAAACAAATTTCATAACAAAACTCCATATGAAATATGGAGAGGCGAGCTCCCAACATTGGATTCTTTAAAATATTTGGTTGTAAATGCTATGTTCTTTACAATGGTAGAGAACATAGAGGTAAATTTGAATCCAAAAGTGATGAAGGAATTTTTCTGGGATATGCCAAGTTTTCAAAAGCATATAGAGTTTACAATAAAACTTCACTTAGAGTTGTTGAATCGTACATGTTTCTTTTGATGAATTTGATTTCATTGGGCCACATTTGGCTCCTAAGGTTACTAATGATTCGATGAATATGAGAGGCAGTGCAACAGCCAAGTCCCGATCTCCGATCCTCCTTCTTCACAAGATCTTCCAAGAGTCAACTGTTAGAATCCTCAAACGAACCAACAAATGAACACTCGAAAACCCCGAATCCACTTTGCCTTCCACACCGAAGTCATACAACCTACCTTGGAATTAACCTACCCTTTAGAAAACCAAGCTTCCACTTCTACTTCTCAAGAATCCAACTGCCGATGCAATAGGACAAGTTCAACTGCGAAGTTAGGAAGTAAAAGATCATCCTATCACTCAAATCATTGGAGATCTTAATCTCGGCGTTCAAACTAGACAAGCTTCAAGGAATGAATGCATGTATTCTACGCATTTGTATCTAACATTGAACCCAAAAGATTGATGAAGCTCTGGAAGATCCAAGTTGGGTGGAAGCTATGCAAGAAGAGCTAAACCAATTTGAGATGCCAAGTCGGTCATGGTTCCTAGGCCTAAAGGACAAGCATTATTGGCACAAAGTGGGTTTCGAAACAAAATGGATGAAAACGGCAATATTACAAGAAACAAGGCAAGATGGTAGCCCAAGGATATAGACAGGAGGAGGGCATTGACTATGATGAGACATTTGCTCGTTGCAAGATTAGAGGCTATCGATTATTCTTGGCCTATGCCTCTTACAAAGACTTCAAAGTTTATCAAATGGATGTAAAGAGTGCTTTTCGAATGGAGAACTTCAAGAAGAAGTCTATGTAGAGCAACCTCCTGGATTCATTGACTGCTCAAGAAGAGAAGATGTCTACAAGCTGAGGAAAGCCCTTTATGGACTCAAACAAGCTCCAAGAGCCTGGTATGAGACCCTTTCAAAGTTCTTGATATCTCAAGGCTTTGTAAGAGGTCAAATTGACACTACTCTTTTCATTATGAAACATAAAGGTCATTCCTTACTTGTTCAAATTTATGTTGATGATATTATCTTTGGTTCCACTAATGAAAATCTTTGCAAAAGGTTTGAAAAGCTTATGCAGAGTAAATTTGAGATGAGCATGATGGGAGAGCTCAACTTTTTCCTTGGTCTTCAAATTCAACAAAGTTCAAATGGTATCTTCATCAGTCAAGCCAAATATGCAAAGGATGTTATCAAGAAATTTGGTCTTGAGAATGCAAACAGACTTTAGCACTCCTATGGCTACTAATTGCCATCTTGACAAAGATGAGAAGGGCAAGAAAGTGGACATGACTCTTTATAGAGGCATGATTGGTTCACTTTTATACTTAATCGCTAGTAGATCCGATATCATGTTTGCTGTTTGTGTTTGTGCTAGATTTCAAGCTGATCCAAAGGAGTCTCACCTACAAGCAGTCAAAAGAATCATCAGATATTTAATAGATACTTCCAATTTGGGAATCTGGTACCCTAGAGATTCATCTTTTAATCTTATAGGCTATTCTGATGCTGATTTTGCTGCATGTAAAGTTGACAGGAAAAGCACAAGTGGGACATGTCAATTCTTAGGAAATAGACTTGTCTCATGGGCCAAGAAGCAAACCTCTGTCTCAACTTCAACAATCAAGCATACATAGCTGCTGGTAGCCGCCACAATCGCTGTGGATCAAACAAAGAACTTGTTGACTATGAGATTAAGACGCTAATTGTCCTATAATGTGTGACAACACGTCGGCAATCTCGGATCTCAAAATCTGTCATGCACTCCAAGACAAAGCACATTGATGTGAGATATCACTTTCTTAAAGACCATGTTGAAAAAGGTAACATCGCATGCAATATGTGCCTACAGAGAATCGTAGCGACATCTTCACAAAACCACTTGATTCAACCAGGTTTGCTTATTTAAGAGGAGAGCTTGGTATGCTTGACCTCAATCCTTAACCTTTCTGACTAACTCTTTAAATCATTTTACAAAATTGTCTAAATGATCTGCTAATTGAAACTCTGCCGAGAAATTGGACAATACTGAGTAAGTCCTTACATTTCCAAGTCGGCAGTCTTTATAGAAAATAGGCAGACCTAAGCGCGTCGTGCAAACAATCATTCATCAGGTCATAAATGCGGACTTCAAAAATTATCAAATACCATTTATTAACTTGTCGAAGTACAAAAGGCGAATGATACAAGATTTCTTCACATTTTTCAAAACCGCCATTTGCTAGTTTTCAAAACCTCTCGTCTTCCAATCTGCAATCTTCCCAAATCCTCTCAAATCTTCAAATTTCTCTTGTTCTCGAGCAGAAATCATCAATGGTAATGATTTCTACACCTTCTAATTCATTTAAATCAAGCTTTATGATTTGCATTAACCTAATTTGTGTTATTTCGAACTGTACATCATTGATGAACTGCAAAATCTTGAAATGAGTGTTTGAATCTTGTTGATGTAGCATAAAATTATGACTTCAGATTTCTATGATATTATGTCTTCAGGCTATGCTATCATTTTTACTTAAAAGTGACAAAATCAGTAGATATTTTGAAACCCAGTTCATGTACTGTTCTTGCGTCTCTTTCTAAAATGCGTATGTTTTGGATTTTAATCTGAACAGTACCTGTTTGTGTTAATATCGGCTGATTACTTGTATCGGATGTTTTAAACATACCTTCCTATATCTATGTGCTGTTCTCATATCCACCAACCGTATAGGCAAGGACTAAATCTTCCAAGGCTACCGACACAACGTCATCCTCTCGCATCTCGCTAAGCCATCTAGGGCTAAACAGCCGCAAATCTTCCATCGAGAATTCTCCTGTGTCAAACTATCACCCCGGCATGACAATCGACCGAGATTCCATCATCGCACATCCCCGGCGATGCCCCGCTTAAGGATCGAGAATGTGGGCTTCTTCCCTTGTTCCAACTTCATGATACCCACTAAAGAATGCTTTAGCCGAGGAATTTTACACAAGGATGATCCCTCCTCCTCCAACTAATGCCAATGAACCGGTCAACCTAAGCTACATCAAGGGCTACATCGAGGCCATTACATCAAATTGACCTATAAGGATATTGGGGCAATCCTTGAACCGCCTATTGAAGGCAAACCGACTTGACCGATGCCGAATCAACGCTTGCTTGGGAAATGATGCGAGGATCTCGCTCAACTCGAAGGTTTTCGAGATGTCCAGAATCTCTTCCGAAAACGCTTATCACATCGCCATCGATCGATAAGAGCATTCTCTTCAAGAATGGGGCAAGAGACATCTTTACATCTCAACAACTTCGTGGACCAAAGCCGTGATTCTCCGAAAGCGCTTAACCGGGCAAAAATCATTTCTCTATGCTATCTCGAGTGTTGCCGACGTCCAATCCAACCCTCCATGCGACGACCTTTCGTAAGGGTCATCAATGTCATTCTTCGCAGATTTGAAGAGATCGATGATAAGGTTATCACCGACGACCTCATCAAGGTGTCTAACACCTACGTCTTCACACCAACAACGTCACCCTACGGATGATATGGCCAAACGAACAATCGTTGCTTGCCGCCGCTTCTTCTACTAGTGGCACCTCTACCCAAGCCGCAAGGGTAAGCGAAAAGTCACATGTTCAAACCGAGCCAGCCGAGGAGGAGCCTAAACCTATAGGGCTGAACTTCCGAGAACTTTGATCTCAGAAACTTGATCATGATCCCTATGAACCTTCGAGCCTCCTTCCAAAAGGCCAAACATTCCTCCACTCTCACCCTCCGTCTCAAGAAAAACCACAAATCTCGCACTAGATCCGAGGTTGAAAAGGATACCTCTACTTTCAAACCCGCAGATCTATCCAAACCCAAACTCAAATGACTCTCCAGTCCACGGATGAATCTTTTGTCTCTGATGTAACATCACGCACCCTCCACACCAACCGCTCCCTGCTTCGCAATCTACCGTTTCCACTGATCCTCAACCATTGTTCCTCCATCGGTCCCCTCTACCACCCTACTACCTCCTCTTCTTCACCTACAAAGTCCACTCATGGCAAGCGCTTTAAAAAGAGTGCAAAGAAGAGAGTGCACTTCAAGGGAACTGCTGATATAACCTCTCCGCCATCTTCACCTCCTCTACCTACAACTACTACTTCCACACCGCCATCTTCCCCTCCTAAATCAACTCCCTATCAATCTACTCCTACTCAACCACCATCCACCACACCTGAATCCACCTCTCCACCTCCATCCTCCAAACGCTCTATCTCTACCTCTTCTGACCTGCCTACCCCCAAACGCCTCAAGACCAACCCATATAGCCATCTACACCCCGAGGTGCGGATCTGCTGTTTCCGGACAGCACCTAAACCCAACCCCTCGATTCCTCTTCCTCTCCACCTTAGACTACCCAAGAAAATTCCTCGTCCCCAATGTCTGCAGTGAAATTATCTTTCAATGGGGTGCTTTCTATGAACCCTTCCTCCACTGGTCCCAAAGAATTTTCCCACAACTCGCGGTGCAAGATCTCATGATCTTCAACCAATGGGTTGCCATTCATAAGGACCTAGGTCTTCCCATCCCTACCAAATCAGACATCTCTCCCTTCCTCTCTCTGCCTAAACCCCCGGTCTTCACCCTCATTTGTCACCCCTCTGTCCTTCTTCAGCCTGTGGTATACATCTTCTCTGATGTGGTCACCACACTTTTAGGCTTTAATCCTCTTATCCCTACTCTCTACCGCAAAGAGCACATCACTACTTCGAACCGTCTTGCCCTCATTGATACCTCGCTTGCGTCCATGAAGGAGGAGATAGCTAGACTCAACAATGATCAGCGGACTAGGCTCATTGAGCATAATGCCCTACTCAAACAGAAAACAATGATCTGTCTCTCGAATTTGACACAAAAAAGAGTTAGCCGAAGTCAAACGAAAAACAGCGATCTTTCCTACGAATTGGCCGACGCAAAAGATGAATTAGCAGAAGCCAAAGAAGAAATTGCAAAACTAAAGCTGCTGTTGACTCTAAATGGGCATCAAGAGGTCATGGGCAATCATCAGGCAAAGGTCATACTTCATCTCGATCATCCTCTCGAACTGGCCGATAAATTTTTGTTATAATCTTTTGCAAAAACTTTGTAATTAAACTCCGTGTTTAATTCACAATGTCTATATTTTAAATTTTCATGCTTTTTATGAACGCTTATTATGTGAATGCATGAAAATTAAACCACCGGTTTAAAGACATGCTCTATTGCCAAATCGCCTATCGGCATGTTTTTAAATTCGTATTATTACAAGTGTCCCGATGCTTAATTTCCTATTCGTAAACACTTTGTAATTTTCGAATACAATGATCTTTATGTAAGTTCATCTAGGGCATGCTTACTTAATATATCAATCTTACAAGCATGTTATTACTAGACTTGAACATGGTCAGCTGATATTGTATTCGTAGGGTCATGGACTCAAGCAAATAGGAGGAGATTGTTGTATTTTAGCTTAGATTTGCTTGAATCCATAACCTAAAGTCTAAGACAAGGTGACTAATGGGCCTGCGTGTCTGTTAGTGTGGCAACTTGTACTTAGGCATAGCTTGAATAGCTTAGGGTTGCTAATTGTATAAGTCTTGAAGAAGATAGCCTATAGGACATCGGACGTCCTCTGCACAAATAGGCAAAATTTGATCCAGCAGTCTTACTTTGGTTATCGGACAAGCTCGTATCAGCCAAGCTTCATCAGCAATGTTGAAGAACTCCAAGAACGTCCGATAGTCATCTGCTGAAGATATGTCCTAACTCAAAGACCTCATTAATTGCGATACAACATTAACCTGCAACTCTCATTTAATGAAGATTTCCATTCTAGGCAAATACTCAGAAAAGGACATTTCTTCTGCAAACTCAGACCGCCTATTTTTGGCAAAAAGACAGAAAACAGACTGCAAGGTGTAGGACAGCCTATCAGAGATCAACAACCAGATTAGAGCATTAATTGCTCTTAAAATTCAAATTAGAATGATCTCCAACGGCTTCAAGCTTCCTCCTGCATATAAAAGGAGACTTCATTGCTGCATTAAAAAAAGATGATCTCAACTACTCCAACTACTGAATCTCCATAGTCTTCAAGTTCTTAAAGGCTTAAACGTCCTATCTGTATACATTCATTGAAGAGCCTCATACTTAGACGTCTAGTCCATTGAAAGCTCTTCATTGATTGCAACACATAGCTTTTCATAGCTCACGAGAATTGTATCTTATTGATATCAATTCTCCCACACAAACACTTGGTCAACAAAATTTTTGTACACAATCCATTAGAGATTTAGTTTGTAAAATATCTAGTGGATAAACTTAGTACACGATTTTCAAATCCAAAGTTGACCACTTTGGTTGTGGACGTAGCACTTATTTATAAGTGTGAACCATATTAAATACTCTGTCTACTTGTGTGTGATTGTGAATTATTTGTGTTGTTTAAATTTCCGATTTCCAACTGTTGAGAATCTGCTGATCTTGTCCTGTGAAGATCAGCCATTTCCAACTTGTCCTATACTTCACAAGACTTCTGCCTGCAAAATTTTTCTAACTTAAGTGAAGTAAGATTTTTGAATCAATTCGAAAAATTGGACATAGGCTATTCAACCCCCCCCCCTTCTAGCCTATAGTGAGCAACCTTGGACCTAACAGCTACCTAAATCTCCGTGAGTATAAATAGAAGACTCTATGACAGCATTTAAGATAACTAGCTATCAATTGAACGAACCTCTACTAACACTCTTGAAAATCTTCATCTTCAACTGCTAGTTCAATAAAAGCTTCAAAGCCAAATCTGTAACAACACTCTGTAAAGAGCACTATACTTAGACGAAAAGTCATTATTGCTCTTCATTGATTGCAATCCTTGCATTCAAAGCACGCGAGAGTTATATCTTTGTAGATATCAATTCTCCCACAAACACTTGGTCAACTATTTTATGTACACGATCCATTAGTGATCTATCTTGTAAAGATTCTAGTGGAAAACTTAGTACACGTTTTTCAAATCCAAAGTTGACCACTTTGGTTGTGAACGTAGCACTTATTTATAAGTGTGAACCATATTAAATTCCTTGTCTATATTTCTTTTGCTTTCATAAGTTTGACATTATTTGTTGATTTCCAGAATTTTCAACAGCTTTCTGAATAGTTGATCTTGTCCTATCAAGATTAGCCATCTTGAACTTGTCCTATACTTCACTCTATTCTACTGCAAAATATTTTCTAACTCTCCTGTGAAGTAATTTTCTTAAACTTTCTGAAAATTGGACACAGACTATTCAATCCTCCCCCCCCCCTTCTAGCCTGTTTGAGCACCTTGAGACCTAACAATTTGGTATCAGAGCTTAACTCTTTGAAAACAAGTTTTTCCAAGATTAAACTCTTGAGAGATTAAAGATCCAATGGCTGCTCATCAAATGTTGGAAACTTCAAATGTGAACCATTGTCCTATATTGGATGAAGTTCACTTTGACATCTGGAAAGACAAGGTTAAAAGACACATGAACTCTATTGACAAACGTTTGTGGAAATGTGTTACAGATGGTCCAAGGATTCCTATGAAACATAATACTCTGGCTGCTCTTGATCCAACTGCTGATCCTGAAATTACAAAGCCTGAAGAAGAATGGGATGAAGAAGATAGAAAGAATGATGCTCTGGATGGAAAAGCTATCAACATCATCACCAGCTGTGTAGACATAAGTACCTACCAGCAGATCATCAATCTAGATACAGCCAAAGAAATGTGGGAAGCCATATTGGAATATCTGGAAGGCGATGGAGAAACAAAGAACAACAAGCTATACACTTGCATCCAGAAGTTCGATTCATTCAAGAAAGATCCTAAAGAGACTCTCAGAAGTGCCTACGACAGATTTTACGAGGTAGTAAATTCTTGCTATTCTTTAGGAAAGAAGTATGAAAAGAAAGAAATAAACATGAGATTTCTTAATGCACTAGGCAGTCTATGGCATGTAAAGATTACAGCCATGAAAGAATCAAAAGACTTGAAAAAATTTTCTCTCAGAAATCTTTATGCAAGTCTTTCGGTTTATGAGCTTGAAATTCAGCAAGCTCAAGAAATGGAAAAGTGTTTTAAAAATTTATCTCTACCAGCCACGTCTGTTGAACCTTTCTGTTCTACACCTGATGAAACCCCATCTATTTCTAGTGATAGTGATGATATTCTTTCAGACGAAGCTTTTGCCATGTTTGTTAAGAACTATCAACGTTTCAAAAGATTTAACAAGTCTTCCTATAAGCAGTCACCTATCAAGACTGCTGCTCCTACGAGAACAGATGCTCCCTACAAATCTGCTGTTCCCCAAAAGGAAAATGAGCTTGTCTGTTTTAACTGTAGGAAGCCAGGTCATTTTGCCTCAAAATGTCCAAAGCCAAAGTATGAATTTTACAAAAAACGTCCTGAATCAAAATTTCAAAAACAAAAAGGAATGGTGGCTGAGAATATTGATGAAAGCAATATGCCCACTTTGTGTGATACAGATTCTGATGAGGATGATTCCTGTGACTTTGCTGAGGAAGCAAATATATGTCTTATGGCTAGGGAATCACCCCATGACTCAGTAAGATCACTGCCATTTCGACAGGATGATAGTGATGATGATGAGCTCAATGAACCTTCAAGGGGAGAACTCATCAAAGCAAACAAGGACAAGCTGGAAGAATTCGCAAAATTCAAAACTGCCTATGTAAAGTTAGCCAAAAAGCATGAACTGACTGTCTCTGAGAAATCTACCTTGATTTCTGAGATAAAGGATCTTAATAGACAACAAGCTTAGAATATTAAGACTCAAAAGGAGAACAAAGCTTTAACTGAAAAAATAGAATTCCTACTTGAACACATAAAGAAAATAAATTCTGAGAAAGATGACCTCCAAAAGGTTGTTGATACTTGGAATAACTCCAAAGGAAACTTTGATACCATCCTTTCAAAACAAAAATCTTTTGATGACAAAACTGGTATAGGTTTCCAAAGTGAGTTCAATGTAGGAAGTCCATCTGGTTCTCAAGAAAATGAGACAGCTGAAGTGAGTGCTAAGGAAATGGCTGAGGAAGTTGTCTATGATCAGCAAACTTCTCAAAAGGGGAAGCAAGGACTTGGTTTTAATAAAGTTTTATTTGTTTATTCTAAAAACAAACCAGACAAGTCCAAGGGTAAGTTAGCTGTCAACGCCAATGACATTGTAAATAGGGAGGCTGAGCATCAAAGATCTGCTATCAGACATCCTGTGAAAATAGTGATGGCTGATAACAAGTCAAGGAAGTCTCAACTCAAGCATATTAAATTTGTCAAAGGGAAGATTGCTAATCACAACCCTACTGATAAAAGGCTTAAGGGAAACATGTCTGATAATGTAAATTCTTTTGTTAAAAGGCATGCTTTAGCTAAGCCTAATATCACTAAGAAATTGCTCTATCAGCCCAAAACCAATAAGCCTATTATTAGTAAATCGGTCGTTCTCAAAGACTGTTGATCGTAAGAAAACCCTAAGGAAATTATCAAACATGTTCAGGGTTTTCATAATTGCTCATTTTGCAAAGGTCATGGCCACGAGATTCATGAATGCCTTCTGAGATTCATACCTAAACCTAAAGGGTTCACACCTCCAAAGGTTAAACATGTATGGGTTCCAAAAGGCTGCTAACCCTCATGACCCAAAAATAAAAGGGGACCATATTCTCAAATGCTTAAATTTCAGGAATGCTTCATGGCCGTTAATGAGGAGGAGAAAGATTTATGGTATCTGGATAGTGGCTGCTCAAAGCATATGACTGGAGACCAGGATCTTCTCTCCAACATTATTAAAGCAAAAGGTCCATCAGTGATTTTTGGTGATAACTCCAAGGGAAAAACAGTTGGCTATGGTAGTATAGTTCGAGGAAATCTCTCTATCAGAAAAGTATCTCTAGTAGAAGGCTTGAAGCACAATCTCCTAAGTATATCACAATTCTGTGATAAAGGATTGATATGTCAATTCAACTCAAGTCATTGCTTTATCAAGGACAGTGAAACCTGCACAACAATCCTGACTGGATTCAGAAAAGGAAATGTATATGTGGTTGATCTAAATACTATAGGAAGAAAATCAAGCCTGTGTTTGATTGCATAGACATCCAATGATACAAGTTGGCTGTGGCACAAAAGGCTCAGCCATCTCAACTTCAAGTACTTATCTAAGTTATCAAAGGACAACTTGGTTGTTGGTCTGCCGAAGATATCAGCAGATCATGACAAGCTTTGTAAGGCATACCAACTGGGAAAATTAACTAAGTCATTATTCAAATGCAAGCCATGCTTATCTACTACAAGACCTCTACAGTTGCTTCACATGGATCTATTTGGTCCAGTCACTACAACTAGTCTTGGTGGTAGCAAATACACACTAGTAGTAGTTGATGACTATTCAAAATTCACCTGGGTTGAAATGTTGTCTTCTAAAGATGAAACCTATGACACCATTACTGCACTCTTTAGAAGACTGCAGACACAGAAGCTGGATGACATTGCTGAGATCAGATCAGACAATGGGACAGAATTCAAGAATAATGATGTAGCCAAATATTGTGATGATCATGGAATTGCTCACAATTTCTCTGCTGCTGGTACACCTCAACAAAATAGAGTTGCTGAAAAGAATAACAGAACTCTTATTGAAGCAGGGAAGACCATGATTGCTGAAGCAAGGCTGCCTATGTATTTTTGGGCTGAAGCTGTAAACACAGCCTGCTTTACTCAAAACAGGTCTATCATCAACAAATTTCATAACAAAACTCCATATGAAATATGGAGAGGCAGAGCTCCCAATATTAGTTTCTTCAAAATATTTGGATGCAAATGCTATATTCTTTACAATGGTAGAGAACATAGAGGTAAGTTTGAATCTAAAAGTGATGAAGGAATATTTCTGGGATATGCTAAATTTTCAAAAGCTTATAGAGTTTATAATAAAACTTCTCTTAAAGTTGTTGAATCTGTACATGTCTCTTTTGATGAATTTGATCTTATCGGACCACATTAGGCTCCTAAGGTTTCTAATGATTCTGATGAGTGTGAGACAGGTACAGAACAGCCAAGTTCTAACTCTGCCGAAGCTTCATCCTCACAAATTCCTCCAAGGATTAACATGATAGAACCTCCAACCGGTGAAAGTAGACTAGCCAATGATGAATCAGACAATACAGAACCTGTTGTTCCATCCACACCAGAAGTGTTTCAACCTGCATTGGAAATAACTTACCATCCTGAGAATCAACCTCCAGACATCTCTACTTCTCAAGAACTAATCTTTGCTGATTTTATCAGACAAGATCTACCTACTCATGTTAGAGAAGTTAGAGATCATCCTATCACTAAAATCATTGGTGATCTTAATGTTGGTGTTCAGACTAGACAAGCTTCAAGAAATGAATGCATGTATTCTACTGCATTTGTATCAAACATTGAACCCAAAAAGATAGATGAAGCTCTGGAAGATCTAACCTGGGTGGATGCTATGCAAGAAGAATTGAATCAATTTGATAGATGCCAAGTTTGGACACTTGTTCCAAGACCCAAAGGACAAACAGTGATTGGAACAAAATGGGTCTTCGAAACAAGATGGATGAGAATGGAAACATTACTAGGAATAAGGCAAGACTGGTAGCCCAAGGATACAGACAGGAGAAGGGAATTGACTATGATGAGACATTTGCTCCTGTTGCAAGATTAGAAGCTATCAGACTATTCCTGGCCTATGCATCTTTCAAAGATTTCATGTTATATCAAATGGATGTTAAGAGTGCATTTCTCAATGGTGAACTGCAACAAGAAGTCTATGTGGAACAGCCACCTGGATTCTTGGATAATACAAGAAGAGAGGATGTATACAAATTGAAGAAAGCATTATATGGACTCAAGCAAGCTCCAAGGGTCTGGTATGAGACCCTTTCAAAGTTCTTGATAACTCAAGGCTTTGTGAGAGGTCAAATTGACACTAATCTTTTTATCATGAAACATAAAGGTCATTCTTTACTTTTTCAAATTTATATTGATGATATTATATTTGGCTCTACTAATGAAAATCTTTGCAAAAGGTTTGAAAAACTTATGTAGAGTAAATTCGAAATGAGCATGATAGGAGAACTCAATTTCTTCCTAGGGCTTCAAATTCAACAAAGCTCAACTAGAATCTTCATCAATCAAGCCAAATATGCAAAAGATCTCATCAAGAAATTTGGTCTTGAAAATGCAAACAGTTTCAATACACCTATGGCTACTAACTGTCATCTTGACAAAGATGAAAAGGGAAAGAAAGTGGACATGACTCTTTACAGAGGCATGATTGGTTCACTTTTATATTTAACTGCTAGTAGGCCTGACATTATGTTTGTTGTTTGTGTTTGTGCTAGATTTCAAACAGATCCAAAGGAGTCTCACTTACAGGCTGTCAAAAGAATCATCAGATATCTAATTGATACATCCAACTTGGGTATTTGGTATTCAAGGGATTCATCTTTCACTCTTATAGGCTACTCTGATGCTGACTTTACTGCTTGTAAGATTGACAGGAAAAGCACGAGTGGGACATGTCAATTCCTAAGGAATAGACTTATCTCATGGACCAGCAAAAAGTAAACATCTGTTTCAACTTCAACAACTGAGGCAGAATACATAGCTGCTGGTAGCTGCTGCTCACAATTATTGTGGATCAAACAGCAACTTGTAGATTATGAGATCAAGACTGCTGATTGCCCTATTATGTGTGACAATACATCAGCCATCTCAGTATCTCAAAACCCTCTTATGCACTCCAAAATAAAGCACATTGATGTGAGATATCATTTCTTAAAAGATCATGTTGAAAAAGGTAACATTAGCATGCAATATGTATCTACTGATCAACAGTTGGCTGATATTTTTACCAAGCCACTTGACTCAAATAGGTTTGCCTATCTAAGAGGAGAGCTTGGTATGCTTGATCTCAATACTTAACACTCATATAATCTCTTAAGTTATTACACTTTGCCTGGTTATAAGAACTGCTTATTTCATCAGTCAAGTGTTACTTTGCCGATATTATAGGACAACCTTCAGTAAGTATTTTCCCTCCAATATAATCCTGATCGGCAGTCTTCAAACTGAAAGGTCGAAATATATACAATCTCTTTTCAAAACATTAAATGCGGACTTCAAAATTCATTAAATGTCATTTATTACAAAATGTCAGAAGTATAAATAGCACATTTTACTATTCAACTGTTCACATTTTGCAAATACCGCCTTTTGATCTTTCAAACTCTAGCAAACCCTATACTTTCCAAGACTTTCTGAATCATCAATCTTCTACATTTTCTCTGCGCATAATCAACAATGGTATGTAATATTATCTTGATATGTTCGTTTAAACTCAATTTTACTATATTCAATATTTTGATTTTAAATATTATATGAAATATTTTATCCCAACGCCATTGATGAACTGCGTATGCTTGATTTCAAGATTATCTTGCTGTTTATCACTAATTTCTGACCATCAAATGCGTGTAATATTATTCAGAGATGAATGTATACAAGTTTTTTTTTTTTTTTGGAAAATGGTAATATTTGCACCTGTCTAAAACCCTGGAAATGAACTGTGTCGTTAAAATACTTATGCTTTTGAAATACAGGTTTGTTAGTATACTTTGGGTTTTGATTTGAACAGTATATGTTTCTCTGAGGGACTGCAGATTTTTTTTGAACTCTGCCGATTGTGTTTTTAGGCAAAAACTAAATCTTCCAAGTCTACCGATACTTCTACCTCCGCTGAAACCGCTATTCAGCCGACACAGTCATCAAGGGTTGCTGAAGCTGCCGAACTGCCTATTCAAACCCTTCCTAGAAGCAGCTATCACCCTGAGATGACCATTGATGCTGAATCTATTCAAAGGTATCCTTCCAGAGTGGCACTGTTGAAGGACTTAGAGGAATGTGGATTACTTCCACTATTTCAACTGTATGACACTCACTTCAGTACAGCTATTGCTGAAGAGTTCTATAAAAGGATGACTCTACCTCCACCTCCTGCGTCTAAACATGACAAAGTCAATATGGGCTACCTCAAAGGCTACATTAGAGGCTATCTCATCAAGCTGACCTATAAGGATATTGGCCATAACTAGAACTGCCTATGGAAGGCAAGCTGGACTTAATTGCTGAAGAATCTGCCCAAGCATGGGACATGATGAGAGGATCTGCACAGCCTGAGCCCTATGCTGAAATGTTCAGAAATTTGTTCCCTGAGGGTCCATATCACATCAGTCATCTTCTTGACAAAAGGATCTTGTTCAAAAATGGATCTAGGGATATCTTTACCACTCAGCAACTAGTATTCATTCTTCGCAAACAGCTGAACTAGGCTAAGATTGTATTTTCAATGTTGTTTCAAAGTGTAGCTGAAGTTCAAGCCAATCCTGCAATGAAGCGTCCTTTTGTAAGGATGATTAATGTCCTCTTGAGAGGGTTTCCATATATAGAGAAGACAATAGCCAATGATGATCTGATCAAGGTGACCAACACCTATGTTTTCACTGCCAACAACATCACCCGATACAGAGAAGACTTAACTAAAAGGGCGGCTGCTGCATCTACTGCTGGTCCATCTACTCAGGCCAAAAAGAGTAAGAGGAAGGTGACATACACTTCTGAGGGGCTACCTACTCAGGAGGAGCCAAAGCCCCTGGGTGCTGAACTTCCTGATGAATTTGACCTCACCAGGCTCGATCATGATCCTTATGAGCCTGATGAGCCCTCTCTAAAGAAATCTAAACAATTATCCCCTTCTCCCCATTCTCCTACCTCCAAAACTCCTAAAAAGCCTACAAAATCCAAGAAGGCTGCTGAAAGAGATACATCTACCTTTCAACCAGCTAATCTTCAATCCACCAGCCAACCTTCAACCCTACCTCCAAAACCTATCTCCACACCAGCCAAGACCAAAACCAAACAAACCTTTTTACCCACTGATGAAATATTTGGTTTCCCTGCACCTACCATCACAACTCCTTCTTCACCAGCTATTCCCTTATCAGACAACCTTCTACCAAAACCACCTCCTTCTACTCCATCAAAGTCTAGGCATGGCAAACGTGTCAAAAAAAATGCCAAAAAGGTAAAATTTGTGCCCTCTGCCGACAAGACTTCTTCCACTCCTTCTCCCCCTACTGACCAACCATCAATCTCTCCTACCCCTTTCACACCTTCTGACTCAGACACCGCGCACCTCTCACCTGATCATTCTCCTCTCATTCCTTCCAAACGTCCTCTACCATTTTCTCCTGACCAACCTACACCAAAATGCACCAAACTAAACCACTATAGCCATCTTCACCCCGAAATCCAAGAACTACTGTTCTTTAAAGACAGCCGACCTAAGCCTAACCATGCCGATATCAATCCTTTCCTCTCCACTCTTGACTATCCCAAACGCATCCCTTGCCAGCCAATGTCTGCTGAGGAAATTCTTCTCCAGTATGGCTCCTTCTATGACCCTCTTCCTTCTACCTGGTCCCAGTAATTCTTCATTCACAACTCTGCCATCCAAGATCTCATGATCTTTCAACAGTGGACTGCCATTCTCCGAGATCTAGGTCTACCTCCTCCTACCAAATCTGACATTTCTCCCTCTCTCTCTCTCTCTTCCCAAGTCACCCATCACTACCATTATTAGTCATCCCTCTATTTTCACTAAGTCTTTCGTATGTGACTTCTTTGAAATGGTGGCCACTTATATCGGCTTTAACCCTCGTTTCCATATTCTTCTCAAACACATTCGTTTAGCCATTCCCTTCTCTCTTCCTATTTTTATTCATCCCCAATCCTATGAAGCCTATATTGAAAAACTTTTCCCTGTACCTCGAATCTGGCTCCACCTGCCTGGTACTTCACCTCCCCAGCCAACCCATTTCCAACCCATTCCTAGCCATTCCTCTTCTAGCCAGCCTCACTCATTCACCAGCCATTCCCAACCATCTCCTCACCATACCATATCCTTCTCCAGCCGTTCTCCATCTCCTGCTAGCCATCCAATTCCACCTGTCTCTTCCTGTACTACCTCTATAGAGAAAATTATGAAAAAATTTGACACCGTCTGTGCCGGCATTTACACTTCTTTGCAACATCTCTTGGCCAAACAGTCTCATACGACTGATGTTACGGCTACCTATATGGCCGATATTGTTTCTATTACCCGCGAAGCCAAAAATGCAGCCACAGCATGCCAAATGACCATTGCTGCTTGTCAAAATGTATTGATCGGTCATCACTCCAGCTCTTCTAATTCCCAAACCGCCCTCCTCAAAGACAAATGTGAGACTCTTAGTCAAGGGCTGCTATCCATGATTGGGATGATCGACACTGGTTTACAACGAGTGCTTACAGCTCAACGTAATGCTAATCGTTCTGTCCATTCCTCTGTTCGTGCTACAAGGACGCTCTCTCACAAGCACTATAGCTACTTTCGGAAGGCGCTTAAGAACTCTGTTAACCGGCTCTCCCACATGGATACCTCGCTTGCGTCCATGAAGGAGGAGATGAGTCGACTACACAATAATCAGCTAATCGAATTGCATGAGAGAAATGCCCTGCTACGGCTTAAAAACAAAAATCTCTCATCAGAACTGGAATCTGTCAAAGATGAACTCGAAGAAGCCAAAGCTGAAATTGCCATACTCAAAGCAACTGCTAGTTGGAAACAAAAAGGACAAGCTTCAAAATAGATGGTATATCCTTCTTTGTTCATTATCTTTTGAAAAATCTTTGACAAAACATTGTATTAAACTTCTCGTTTAATGAACAATGACTATCTTTTTAAACTTTTCATGCTTTATGATTAATTGATTATCCTGTTTTCATGAAATTTAAACCACTGGTTTAAAGACATATCCTATAAAGTACTTTATAAGTATTGTCTTTAAACACAGTTTATTACGAGTGTTCTTATGCCTAAATTCATTATCTGTAAACACTTTGTAAATTTGAATACGCTGACCTCTTTGTAAGTCTATCTAGGACATGCTCACTTAATATATTATCTTTAAAGCATGTTATTACTAGAATTGGACATGGTCAGCTTCCATTGTATTCATAAGGTCATGGACTCAAGTAAATAGGAGGAGATTGTTGTATTTTATATAGATTTGCTTGTATCCATAACCTAAGTCTAAGCCAAAGTGACTAATGGGCATGTGTGTCTGTTAGAGTGGCAACTTATACTTAGACAAGTGCTTGTAATAGCTTAGGATTGCTCTCTGTACTTAGCTTAGTCTTCAGAGGATATCCTATCATTAATCGGACATGTTAAGATCAGCTATCCTCATATCAGCCAAGTTCCTCGAGTCATCAGACAAGTTCATTCCAGCCAATCTTTATCGGCAGTATTGAAGACCTAAAGATCATCCGATCTAGACTTGTCCAATAATATGCCACAAAAGCATCTACAGTGTTTGTCGTTGACTTCGATACAACGATAACCTGCAAAGATCATTTATTGATTCATTCCATTTTAAGCATTCATCTCAGAAAAGGACATTCTGCCTGCAACTCATGTCTACCTATTTTTGGTAAAATTGCAGAATCCAGTCTGAACCTTGCAGATCTACCTATCAGAGTTCAACAACAAGATTAGAGCATTAAATGCATCTAAATTCAAAATTTTCCAAGGTTGAAGATCTCCAACGGATACCTAAATCTCCGTGAGTATAAATAGAAGACTCTATGACAGCATTGAAGATAACTAGCTATCAATCGAACGAACCTCTACTAACACTCTGAAAATATTCATCTTCAACTGCTAGTTCATCAAAAGCTTCAAAGCCAAATCTGTAACAACACTCTTTGAAGAGCACCATACTTAGACGAAAAGTCATTATTGCTCTTCATTGATTGCAATCCTTGCATTCAAAGCACGCGAGAGTTATATCTTTGTAGATATCAATTCTCCCACAAACACTTGGTCAACTATTTTATGTACACGATCCATTAGTGATCTATCTTGTAAAGATTCTAGTGGAAAACTTCGTACACGTTTTTCAAATCCAAAGTTGACCACTTTAGTTGTGGACGTAGCACTTATTTATAAGTGTGAACCATATTAAATTACTTGTCTATATTTCTTTTGCTTTCATAAGTTTGACATTATTTGTTGATTTCTAGAATTTCCAACAGCTTTTTGAATAGTTGATCTTGTCCTATCAAGATCAGTCATCTTAAACTTGTCTTATACTTCACTCTATTCCGCTGCAAAATATTTTCTAACTCTCCTGTGAAGTAATTTTCTTAAACTTTCCAAAAATTGGACACAGGTTATTCAAACCCCCTTTTAGCCTGTTTGAGCACCTTGAAACCTAACAATGTTCTCTCATTTTATCTGTTATTGAGGCGACTCTTACTGTCACACGAATTGGCTCATTACTATACGAAGCTTGAGCTCTGCAAATATAAACAACAAATACAGATGCAATAGTAATTCCCTCGTTACAATTCGTCATACATATATATTTTCGTACAAAATCTATCATGGTATTAGAGAAATTTTGATTATTTTTGCAACATTGGTTTGCTCAATTCAATCTCTTACTTGATCAAATCGATTGCAAATCTTCATTATTCTTTTGATTTGCCAATAATCATAAAGGCTTTCAAAGATTTTTTCCGAGATCTAAAAGGTCGTATAGATGATGAAACTGGATTATTTAATTTTCATAAATTGAACTTTTAGAGTTCATATTTTGGTACCCTTTGTACTGACTTCATCAAATTTTATCACCAACGTTCTCAAGTTTCATCAGATTACATACCTTCCATCAACTTTCTGTCAAAAACTAACGGCTGACCTGTTGCATCAAGTTGGAAACCTTTGGAAACCGGCTATGCGAGTTGGTATCAAGTGAGAGAAATGGGTTTAGGTGTTTACTCCATTTCTTCCCCAATTCCTCCCCCCATTGGATAAGACAACTGCTTCAGAATGAAGACTTGTTTGCAGCTAATGGTTCTCTTAATCCAGGCTCTTTTGCTGAGGAACTTCATCACAGGACTTCAGGCGATGGGTACTATCTCTAGACGAAGATTGAAGTGTGAAGTCTTCAATTCCAGCAGTCTACGATTCTCAGTTAAGCGTCGTTGGTGTGCCAAAAACGATCATATTATTGCGAAGAACTTCGGTCGTCAATTAGACCCGATTAACTCGATGGTTGGGCCCTTCTACAGGATCTTAGAAGACCCGATTAATCGCGGTATGCATCAGAACGGGAGAATAAGAGTTAGGGTTCTTGCGATCGTATTGGGGTTTGTCAATGGAGGGAGAAGGTTGAGGGTTTGCGGGAATTGGGTTCTTCAATCTACTGATATGAATGACAAGGGTGCAGAATGCTACTCTGTCAAAGATGACAACAAGAGCAATGAAACTACAAGGGTAGCGTGTGTAAATAATGAGAAGCTGGAGGGCAGCGAGTGTGATGTTTGATACTTTGTTAGTTACTTCAGTTGGAGTTTGCAGCAGAAAGGAATCGCCAATTCTGCAAGTTGCATAGTTTGTTACATTCTGTTTTTGAAGAGATATAAATGTATATATAAAAGAAAATGTATTGATTCAGTTCTGTAATCTGAGAGTTCAATAAGAAAATACATAATCAATTCTCTTGAGAACTTTCTCTCTTTCAACTCTAGTTCTCTGTTCTTCCTTCATTGTTCAATGGCATATCACTTCACTATCCAAATCTTTCATGGTATCAGAGCACATTTGGCTTCCGCAACTTGATGAACAAACAAAGAAATCAGTCAATTGAAGAATCATGAACTCGACTTCAGCTGCAAATCACGGAAATTCAATCTCAAACACAGCAGATCCAGAGGTTGATGAATATGAATCCACTGAGGTAAACCTAGTTCTAGCTGCATCTCATCCTTTATATCTTCATCCCAATGATCACCTAGGCATGTCATTAATTTCGCAAGTACTCACTAACACAAACTACAATCAATGGAAGAGAGCTATGATAATTGCTCTCTCTTCAAAAATGAAACTAGGAATGGTGACTGGCCAAAATAAGAAACCAAATCCTCAATCAAAATATATGTCACATTGGCAAAGGTGTAATGATATGGTTACCTCATGGCTATTAAATACTGTTTCTTCAGAAATTTCGTCAAGCCTGGTATATCTTAAGTCTGCCAAACAAATATGGGAGGACTTAGAATTTAGGTTTTCACAAGGCAATGCCCCACAAGTTTTTACTATAAAGAAGGAGATGATGAATTTGAAACAAGGTAATATGAATGTGCCTGCTTATTTCACCAAATTTAGAACTCTGTGGGATGAATTGGATGAGATTAGTAAATTGCCAAGGTGTGAGTGTACTTGTTCCTGTGGAGTAGATCAGAAAATAGAGGAATATGAACATTTGCAGAAAGTAACACAGTTTCTGATTGGATTGAATGAAAACTACTCTGGAATTAGGAGTACTATTCTGGCTAAAACTCCTCTGCCAAACATTAATACTACCTTGGCCTTACTGATGCAAGATGAGAAACTGAATGAATGTACAAATATTCATAATATGTCTGAAATATCTTCAGCTCTGTATGCTAAGAATAATAGCCAGCAGCACAATTCAAGAGGAAATAGTTCTAGAAGAACTAATCCAAAGGCCAATATCACTTGTTTTCATTGTGGAGGATTAGGACATAGTAAGGATAATTGTTTCTTTATTCTTGGCTTTCCTGAATGGCACAAGCTTCATGGAGTCAAGCCAGATCCAGCAAAAATGCCCAAGAATTTAAAGAACAAAGGGCCTGCAGTAACTCCTTCTTATCAAGCTCATGTTGTAGATGTCATTCCTGCTCAAGATGATGATAGTGTCAAAATCTCAAGCTGTGTTATGATGTCTGAAGGTTCCTATATGAAGAATCCTGGTTCAATGAATTACCCTGAGAGTCCTACCACTCAAACTGCAGGTAATGTTTTTACAGTTTCCAGTGCAACTGGCTTAAGTAAGATAGCTCTGCATACAAGGCACACCAATTCTTGGGTAATTGACTCAGGTGCCTCTGATCATATCACTTCTAATTTCAGTTCTCTCCTCAATCCTATTAAATTTGATTCCTATATTAATCTTCCAAATGGCCAAACTTCCAAGATCACTCATAGAGGCACCATTCATCTAACAGATCATCTAATTTTGTATAATGTTCTATATGTTCCCAATTTCACATTCAATCTAATGTCAGTTAGTAAGCTTGTTTCTGACAATAATGTGTGTATCAGATTTTTCTCATCACACTGCTTGATCCAGGACTCAACTTGCAAGATATTGCTGGGGACTGGTAAACAGGATGGAGGACTATACAAATTTGTCTTGTCTGAAGTTCCTTCTGCAATAACAGGCTGTTCAAGTTGTACTTCAGTTGATGATGCTCAACTTTGGCATTGTAGATTAGGTCATGTTCCTTTTTCCAGTCTTCAACATTTTTCAATTCCTTGTAATAAAACTGCTTCAATTGACCAGCCTTGTGATGTATGTCATATTGCTAAGCAATGCAAAATTCCTTTTCCTTTGAGTGTCAGTCATGCTTTGCACCCTTTTGCTTTAATTCATTGTGATGTATGGGGTCCTTATAAGCATCTTACATACAATGGTTTTCATTCTTTTCTTACCATTGTAGATGATTACACTAGAACTACTTGGACATACATCTTAAACTCTAAAACTCAAGTCTGTTCATATCTTCAGAATTTCTTCAAAATGGTTGAGACTCAGTTTCATACATCTGTTCAACAGGTCAGATCAGATAATGGTACTGAGTTTTTTAATTCAACCATTTCTCCTTTGCTCCTCTCTCTTGGCATAGAGCACCAAAGCTCTTGTACTGATACTCCTCAGCAAAATGGAAGAGTAGAAAGAAAGCATAGACATATTCTTAATGTTGCTAGAGCCCTTAGATTTCAAGCCTCATTGCCTATTAAATTCTGGGGGGAATGTGTCCTAACTGCCACATATCTTATAAACAGAACACCCTCCACTGTTCTTCAAAACAAAACCCCATTTGAACTCTTACTGCAGAATCCTCCAGCATACAATCATCTAAAGACATTTGGCTGCCTTTGCTATGCTTCTACTCTCTCCAAAACCAGAGACAAATTTTCCCAAAGGGCTTCCAAATGTGTGTTTCTTGGTTATCCCTATGGTAAGAAGGCATACAAACTTTATGATTTACAAACTCATAAAGTTTTTTGTTCTAGGGATGTTATATTCTATGAGACCATATTTCCTTTCACTCAAATTCCTCATGCTTCTTCTGAGTGTCATATTCCTATGTTCACTGAATCTATTTCTCCTTATTCTCATGTTGAAGATTCTCCAATTTCTATTTCTGAATCTTCTGATATTCTAACACCCAGTCCTCATCATCCTATTTCTGACTCTTTTGATATGTCTAGTCCTGTTATCCCTCCTTCTATTGTTCCTTCCAGACCTGTGAGACAGAGGCATCTTCCAGACAAGTATAAAGATTTTATTGGTCTTCCTTCTCAGTTTACAGCTTCCAACATATCTGCAGGTTTTAGTTCCTCTCCTCTTTCTTATTCTGTTGTTTCTCCTTCTTATTATTCTTATATTTATAGTATTTCTTCTCTCACTGAACCTACAACCTATTCACAAGCCTTAAAAGACCCAAATTGGTGTGATGCCATGGCTGCTGAGCTCTCTGCTCTTGAGCAAAATCATACTTGGAAACTGACTGACTTACCTAGTGGCAAGAGTCCAGTAGGTTGCAAATGGGTATATAGGTTGAAGTATAATGCTGATGGTTCTCTTAACAAGTACAAGGCCAGGCTTGTTGCAAAAGGCTTCACTCAGACTGAAGGTGAGGACTATTTTGAGACCTTTGCTCCTGTAGCAAAGATGACAACAATGAGGGTTTTTCTGGCTCTGACAGCTATCAAGG
Source organism: Platycodon grandiflorus (assembly GCA_016624345.1). Lineage (NCBI taxonomy): Eukaryota > Viridiplantae > Streptophyta > Magnoliopsida > Asterales > Campanulaceae > Platycodon > Platycodon grandiflorus. Next base: position 86,671,673 of record CM028361.1, on the reverse strand, counting down.
GTTGGCAATTATCTCAAATGGATGTGGCTAATGCATTTCTTCATGGAGACTTAGAGGAGGAGGTCTACATGCAGTTGCCTCCAGGGTATGTGCTTCCTGTGTCCATGGTGTCTCAGTCCAGCCCAAGGCCAGTTGTATGCAAATTATTGAAGTCTCTTTATGGTTTGAAACAGGCTCCTAGACAGTGGTATAGTAAGTTTGCTTCTGCCCTGTTGAATTTTGGTTTTCAGGAATCCAAACATGACCATACTCTCTTTACTTTGCATAAGGGAGATTCTTTTACTGCAATCTTGGTATATGTAGATGACATTCTGATTGCTGGCTCAAATGGTACTGTGATTCAGGCTGTTAAAACTCATCTTCATGCTTCTTTTGCCATCAAGGATTTAGGTCCTCTTAAATTCTTTCTTGGAGTGGAAATTGCTAGATCTCCTATGGGTATTTGTATTCATCAGAGAAAGTACTCTTTGGACATAGTTTCTGATATGGGGCTAATGGCTGCCAAGGCTTCTAAAATTCCTATGCAGCAGCATCATACTTTAGCTTCTGATTGTGGAGACTTGTTTGCTCATCCAGACCAATATAGACGATTGATTGGTAGGCTGGTGTATCTCACTATTACTAGGCCTGACATTGCCTATAGTGTTCATATTTTAAGTCAATTTCTTGCCTCTCCAAGACAACCTCACTGGCTTGCTGCTTTGAAGTTGGTTAGATATATCAAAGGAACTCTTGGTCAAGGATTACTCTATTCTGTCACCAGTTCCCTTTCCTTGTCCATTTATTGTGATGCTGATTGGGCCTCCTGCCCTACCTCCAGAAGATCTCTGTCTAGCTATTGTGTTTTATTAGGATCCTCTCTTATTTCTTGGAAGGCCAAGAAACAAACTACTGTCTCCAAATCTTCCTGTGAAGCTGAGTATAGGAGTATGGCTACTGCATCTTGTGAGGCGGTTTGGCTTGTCAATTTACTGCAAGATTTTGGAGTGTCCAATCTTCAGCCAGTCTCCTTTTTCTGTGATAATCAGGCTGCTCTTCACTTGGCAGCTAATCCTGTTTTCCATGAACGAACCAAACATATTGAAATAGATTGTCACTTAGTTCGTGATCATATTAAGTCTGGTTTGATTTCTCCCTGTCATGTTGGCTCTTCTGGTCAATTGGCTGACTTTCTTACCAAGGCTTTGTCTCATCAGTCTTTATCCACTTTGTTGTCCAAGCTTAATGTATTTAATCTCTTCAATACCTTAAGCTTGAGGGGGGCTGATATGAATGACAAGGGTGCAGAATGCTACTCTGTCAAAGATGACAACAAGAGCAATGAAACTACAAGGGTAGCGTGTGTAAATAATGAGAAGCTGGAGGGCAGCGAGTGTGATGTTTGATACTTTGTTAGTTACTTCAGTTGGAGTTTGCAGCAGAAAGGAATCGCCAATTCTGCAAGTTGCATAGTTTGTTACATTCTGTTTTTGAAGAGATATAAATGTATATATAAAAGAAAATGTATTGATTCAGTTCTGTAATCTGAGAGTTCAATAAGAAAATACATAATCAATTCTCTTGAGAACTTTCTCTCTTTCAAATCTAGTTCTCTGTTCTTTCTTCATTGTTCAATGGCATATCACTTTATTATCCAAATCTTTCATGGTATCAGAGCTCATTTGGCTTCCGCAACTTGATGAACAAACAAAGAAATCAGTCAATTGAAGAATCATGAACTCGACTTCAGCTGCAAATCACGGAAATTCAATCTCAAACACAGCAGATCCAGAGGTTGATGAATATGAATCCACTGAGGTAAACCTAGTTCTAGCTGCATCTCATCCTTTATATCTTCATCCCAATGATCACTCAGGCATGTCATTAATTTCGCAAGTACTCACTAACACAAACTACAATCAATGGAAGAGAGCTATGATAATTGATTCTGCTTATGAAGATTCCTCCACCATGCTTTAAAATTTTGCTTTATAGTTGTTCTCTTTCTTTTCTTTCTTTTTTCTTTTTTTCCTTTTCTTTTTTAGTTTTAATTTTTTTGTGGATAACAGTTGATGACATTATAGTGTGTGTTGTGTGTGAGACAGAAAAAGAGAGTAGTGAAACCCGTTTCTCTCACTTGATACCAACCGACGTAGCCGGTTTCCAACCTGATTCAACAGGTCAGCCGTTAGTTTTTGACAGCAATATGACGAAAGGTATGTAATATGATGAAACTTGAGAATGTTGGTGATGAAATTTGATGAAGTCAGTACAAAGGATACCAAAAGTAAAAAGTAAGTAAACTTAGGGTACCAAAAGTGATATTATCCCTTAAATAAATAAATAAAGAAGTATGATCTTACCTTAAAAAGAATACTCTATTGCAGAGATGTCTACTTTTATGAATCAATCTTTTTATTTGATGAGTCTGTTTATTAAGCTACTTCTTCTGATTGTTCTATTCACATGTTCACAATTACATGACTTCCTTCTTGATGATCATTTGATGATCATTGTTAATCTACATTGCCAATCTCAAACACGAGTAAAATGTAGATAACCCCTGTGGTTTGCTTATAGTGTAGATAACACTTCCCCCCGCGTTTATGGTATTTGACACATAACCTTCTTGTGGTTGACAATGAGTTGTAATCGTTAACTTGTTAATAGAAAAAATGGTAAATGACCAAAAGCCCTTATCCATAGTCTAATTTTCTAATTCTGTCCTTCCAACCCTACATTTTTTTATCAGCAATTCAATCTGTTATATCCAAATAGTCAAAACTCGTTCGAAATTAATCGATGAAATTGTAACTCTATTGTGTACGAAAATCACCAGCAACAAAACCAAATTATCTAAGTGACTTGGCTTAGCTCACTAGGCCTCATCTAGTTCAACCCGAGCAACTTTGAAATAGAATTTGCCCTATTTAGATTTCTAGTGGTCCGGTGTGTAGAAATTTCAAACCTACATTCTTGCTACAATAGATGCCTGATTGTTTTGGTGAGAATACACTCACAATCTTTTTTTGACGAGAGTGGAACCCTAGTAGAAGCAAAAAAGAGCCGAAGAAGTTGTAAATTAACTCGAATGTTGTTCAAAATGGGTCGACCCGAATTTCATTCTACGACTTCTATTCGTAGAGAAAAAAAATTAAAAATAAAATAATAATGGTAATTGATAAACACTAAAGGCATCAAAGTCATTTTGTTCCAAATTTTGGTCACATTTTTCACTTTTTGTGCATGAATGACACGTACTGTCAATTTAGACGGAAAAGGTGCTGATGGTCAAATATAATTGCCTCCTCATCAATTTGCTACCTCAACTAGTAACATAACACCATATACCACACCTAAAATAACAAAAACTAAAATAAGTAAACATAATACTCCCTCCGAAGTAAAACGAGTGCCCTCTTTATATTTTTTGAGAAAAACCAAAGAAGTGAACTTTTAAGCATTTTTAGTATTATATATAAATGAATACATTAGTATCCACCGAGGCATATGATAGTTGACAAATGTGAGTTTAATAACTTTTACTCGATTTTTGGACAAATAATTTAAAAAATGGCATTCATTTTGAAATGAAGGATTGAAGGGAGACATTTTCAAATAACAACTACTGCACAAATAAAAAGCATTAAATGTATAACATCTTCTTAGGATATGACACTTGAAATAATAGTCATCCTCCGGTTCATCGCCGCCCGGGTACAAGGACAGTTACCATAACACGATAAAGACCATTTGAGGTTAAAAGTATACTTGGAATACTATTATCACTTTTTGCTCGTAAACGAAACCGTTTGAGAATCGTCGTCAAAAGCTCAAAGATATGGTCCTCTTTTACAGTTGTATAATCGGATCATAAATTCGAACTCTTTAACACTTGTTCACTTCAAAAACTTTTTGGCCACCATAAGAGATCTAGTGAAAGATATATGAGGGAACAAGTACTATACTAGAATACGAACCAATTATTTATCCAGTCCTATCCAAAACAAATACTCCAAGGGGGATTGATATGATGTTAGGAGAGGCAAAAGTAGTTACGTACGTGATCACATTGAATTAATTAAAAATCAATGTGGTGAGTCATGTGATTCCTCTTTCTCCTTGGATCATTACTTGAATCGGCAAATCCGTGACCGAATTGACAATTCTCATCTCCAACACCTTACTTAGTATAATCAAACTCATGTGGTGATCATGCATTCCTTCATGTAGCATGCATTATTTCTTTCTTCTTTTTTTTTTTTTTTTTTAAGGTTGGAGAGGACATATATAGACCTTACCTCAACTAGAATATATATATATATATATATATATGGTGTCTTATATGGGGCCTTTGGTTCTTTTCGTGAGGTTTGAACATCCGACCTGACCTCTAGATCTGTTGAGAGAAGTTACGTACTAGGGTGTCTCTGTTGAGACTTAAACACTCCATCTGTCTGTTAGAAAATGTGAGTCGTATCACTTGAGCCAGAGCTCGTTGGTATCCTTCATGTTGCATGAACGTGAACAAATAATTCATTAAAACAAACTAGCATACACGACTTTCTAGGAAGCTCCACCTCCATTCTTAAAGGTCACACTCTTTTGCCTCTCTGCTCTTTAGTCACCTTAAAGCCTGCTTTCAAAATCTCATTCAACTAACTAAAAAGGTGTGATTCATATTAATCCAATGCATGTGAAATTCGATTCCCACTTGTTTATTTAAAAAGTTGTGAATGTTAAAGGGTTTCACTCATTGATTCCAGGTCATTCTCCTTTTCTTTTCTTTAGTTTCCTTTACATTATCCATTTAGATGCCATAAACTTATAAGATCTGTTCAAATGACACATAGACAATGAATTTTGGATAATTTCTCTCCAATTTCCACAATGTATTTCTACCTCACCATGTCAAGTAAATGAACGAATCCATTAGAGTTACCTATACGATTATATTTGCAAACTACTTGTTGACACTTGAAAGTTCTCCCTTAGATCTTTTCTTCTTTTTTTTTTTTAATTCTTTTTGGCCATATTTGTTTGTCCATTAACATTAAACGAAAAGAAGGTATTTTAATAAAAGAAAACCTGTAAAATGTACTCTCTCTCTACGTCTCAATTAAAGAGAAACATTATTACTTTACTGAATTTTTAAACTAAGATATTTGAGGTGTATTAATTAATTTTTAAAAAAATTATAAAAAACGTAAATTATAGTATTTTTAATTATAAATTTATAGTTTTTCTTCTCCAACTAAAAAACAAAATTTTAAATATGTATTCAAAAATTTGTCAAGTTGACAAAATATTCAATATATTTTCAATTAAGATAGAGAGGGCACACCCTTTCCATGTCTCTCATGGGAAGTCTTTACAACATCCTTAATAGGACAAGTAAAATATTTTAAATGGAATAGAGAGAAGAAGATCCCATTCTTTAAGCACACTCCCAGTATGTCCTCTCACATTTTCTGCAGAGGGTTACCTGACTTCCACCTAAAAACATTAATGAGGACTCAAATTTGCTTGTTGAAAAATAACTGATAAACCACGAGTAAGTAACGTGAAACGATTTATTTTGTGGGATATTACGTGTTCAACTCTTATCACCTGGTACAAATTTTTTTGAGCCAACAACAAGCTCAATACCGGAACTGGAGATTAGTCTCAAGCATAATGTAGTTTGGGAATACTTTGTAAAAGACTAACAAAAAAAATGATGACAAAAAAAAAATAAAAATTGCGCACATACTATTAGAACAGTTTGCTCTGTTTCCTTTCATTTTCCCCTCACATGATTTCCAAAAAATAAATAATAAAAAAATTAGTTGGAAATTTCCAAGTTTCCAAGAAACTAAATTATTAGGACACGTATAATTCTAAATGAAAATTCAGTGGATGTATCATAAATTCTCCCCTCATTTCACTCAAATATTTTTTTTTTATTAGAAACAATATGAATTTACCACTTTGATAATTTTGTAAACACAAGTAAATTTATATAAAGACAAGTCTAAAAGTCAACATATGTATTTGTCAAAGCGATATTGAACAAAATTCATTCCAATGTTTTGTTTTTTCTTCACTATCTCTATGTGTGTGTTAGAAGTGAGGACAACAACGAAGGACAACTCCAACAATGAGTCATGGCCTATTGATACTATTACAAGGTATCAAATTATCATCTCCAACAATATGCCCTAAGGAAGCTTTTACATACACAAGAGCTCGAAATGAAAACTTCTTGCTTCAACCATGAAACAACATTAATATAACTATGAATTAGAGCTTTTATAATTTTATAAAGACAAATTAATATTATATATATATATATATATATATTAGATCAAAGTTTAATGAAGTTTATTAAAAAAATAATAATAACAACTTTTTGCATAGAAGGAAAAGAGTACATGTATCGATTTTGATTTAAAGTTTGCAAGTTATAGTATCTACTAGCCGTAAAAATTTGCCAACACTAAAAAAGATCAATCAGATGCCAATAATGAGTACTTGGAAGCTTCCTTCAAGATTTTTTAATCCCCTCCAACAAAGTACTCCCTCGTTTTTTTAAAAAGAATAGTGTTTAATTCAGCACATGAATTAAAAAAATTAATTGATTTTATTATAAATATTAAGATGATGTATGTTTATCAATAATATCATGTAAAATGGGGCTCAACAATTAAAGTAGAAATTAAATTAAGAGTAAAAAGGTAAAAAATAAAGTCAGAAAATAAAAAATTAGAGAGTAAATTTTTTTTTTTTTCTAAAACTATCTGAAAAGAAAAAATATAATCCTTTTTTTAGAAATAGAGGGACAGTATAATACAAAAATTTTAAAAAAGAAGGTAAAGTCGGCCAAGAAACCAATTTACTGTTTACTTGAGTAAAATTGATCTTGGCATCTGTCATTTTTAAAAGAGTTCTTCACATTGACCACATTAATTATTGGTTGCACTTTTAAAGATTTATTATCTCAAATTATAAATAATTTTCCTGTACATTATTTCTCTCAGAAGAAATTAATTTATGAAGGATGAAAATTGAATCTGAAGATGGAATTTGGTGACAAGTCCTATTCAACTCGTCCATATTAGCCTCCCAAATATGAGCAGGTGACAGCACAAAAGAACATTAAATGTCATGAAACTCATATTATAATGTTCTATTCAAAAACAAGTGTCATTTTAGAGTAACAAATACATCCTAAGAAATTATATAGGTTAACGAATATATCCTTATAAAATATCTTTATTTCTTGTCATAAAATAGATGGAAAGATAAATTAAGTTAGATAACTAGAAAAAAAATATTTAATGATAAAATAATTAATTATTAAAACTTTGAAAAAGAGAAAATAAATTAAAAATATGATACATTAAAATTTTAAAACAACATTTATTTTAGAAAAAAAAAACACTTATTTTGAATTGGATATAGTATTTGGATTTATGAACTCTCTGGCTCCTTGCATTTTGGTACAATTTTGGTGGTGCACGCATTTTAATGGCATATGGAGTATCTTCTAGCTGGATACAGTAATGAATACCCGAAATATGTATCTTTAAGTCAACCAGTCAAATTACGGATGAAGCCCTTTTTTATTTGACAAGTCAAAGCCAGGTAACAGAAAAAAGACTCTTTCATAACTTTGACCTTTAAGGTACACCTCCATCTATTACAATCCCATTGCTAGTTAAGTTGTAAATTCATTTCAAATCAAGCATGGGATAAAACTTGCATATATATTACTATCCCAATAGTATTTACCTCTTGGAAAATTAATAATGAAGTTTTCATAACTAAAATTATGATCATCAACAATAATTGCGAATATCTATACGCTTTTAACGACGCCGCCCTTGCCCATTTCAACTCCTCCGTTAGAAGGATAATCCACATTTTCCATGAATCTTGACCAGAACCAATGCTGCTTCCAAACAATCACCATTTCCTCGATCGGGATTCCCTTTGTCTCCGGCAAGAACACGTACACGAATATGCTCATCACCACCACCCAAAATGCGAAAAACAAAAACAGCCCGAATTTCAAGTGGCAGAGCATGGTTAAGAAAACTTGAGCCACCGCGAAGGTGAAGATCATGTTGACTGAAACATTGATACTCTGAGCGGCCGATCGGATCTCGAGCGGGAAGATTTCACTAGGCACCAGCCATCCTAGAGGACCCCATGACCAGGCAAAGCCAGCAACATATATGCATATAAACAGCACAACCACAATAGCATACCACTTGGGCAAGTGTCCAGGGTCACCATTTACTCCAAATTTGGCACCAATGAAAGCTGCCACAGCAACCTGTTGCAAACAAAATGAAAACGTAAATAAACTCATAAATCAAATTTATAAATGGCACGAACATATCGAAGGTGAAAGCTGCACGGAACAAAGTCAAATTGACATGTACCTGGCAAATAAGCATTTGGATACCACCCTCAAGGAAAAGAAAACGTCTACCCCATTTATCGACACCATAAATTGATACCAAAGTCGCAAGAACATTGACTCCACCGGTGATCACAGCAGACATGAGCGATGCATCACTCCCAAACCCGATGGTTTTGAACAAGACCGGGGCATAAAACATAATCACATTAATTCCAGTTAGTTGTTGAAAGAATGGGATGAGTATAGCCATTGTCAGTTGTGGCCTATACTTCTTCTGCAAGAGATTTCTCCAAGGATGTTCTACTAGCCTAGAAGCCTCACTAGCGGCTACTAAATCATTAAACTCCTCATCAACATTTTCAACACCCCTAATTCGCCTGAGTTTGGTTTTTGCTTCATCAGCCTGACCACGCTCAATCATGGAGTTTGGTGTCTCCGGGAGGACTAGCGATCCAACAGTGATGATAAGGGCAGGGACCACCGCACCTCCCAAGCTCAAACGCCATCCCCAACCCCCATGAATCTTGGCAAAGAAGTAGTTCAATATGTTGGCTACAAGGATACCTATGGTGATGGATAACTGGAAGCCAATGTTAAGTGCTCCCCTGTACTTGTATGGAGCCATCTCGGATAGGTAAAGTGGCACAGACTGCAATTACAAAACAAATTAAACAATCATCAATAATATAATTAATTCAACTGGATGATAAACAAAATAATTTCAGAATATATATATAAATCTTGTTAAATTAAATGAAAAGGAAAGAAAGAATTGACAATTTAATTTGTCGAGAGCTCTCGGCCGGGGACCATATGATCATGTCATGTTTCAAGAAAAAAAATCAATTTGATATTTTAAAAATCAAGCAAAGATGCTTGACATTTAGCTTCACTTTCAAGTGAATTTTTTAAGCTAAATTCGTATTCAACGCCGTTGCAATCACGAGTATACTACGGAGAAAAATTAGAAACAAACAGAAACGTCATGTGCAAAGAAAAAAAGATCAAGGCAGTCATGGATGACTTAATTTATATTAACAAATTACAACTAAGCATTCTATAATTTGAAAAACAGAGAAAAAGTAATATAAAATCCAAAAGAAATCCCCAAGTAGATTCAAAAGCTAAGCAAAAATACAGCAAATAATACAAAGTTTGGTCAATTTTATTTGTAAGAGAAATTATACAAAAAATAAAAACAGAAATGAAAATTGAATAAACTAAATGAAAAGATGATATAAGCTACTATTGAGGGAGCTTTACCGCCCTACCCAGCTCAGTTCCGGAAATTAGTCTATGACCTACGTGGTTGGAAAAATAAAAATAATAATAATTAAAACAAGAAAAAAAACTCCAATAATTATGGAGTATTATTTTGAGTAAGAAAAGATTTTGGTACAGTGTTTCAGAGGCTCAAAGTTTGCAGCAAAAGCACTTATCTGTCCTCTTCCAAAACCCACTTTTCTCCTATTCTCATATGTCATAATCTAAGTTTACATCTCAATAAAGAACTTTCTGTCAAAGTGCATTTCTTTTCTGTTTTTCTTATTACCAAAACAAAAACAGTGAAAATTAGATTAATTTCTCGACCAAAAAATTCAATGAAAAATAAAACAACAAAACATCCACAAAAAACACACATACACACACACAAAACAAAACTATCATCCCTGTACTTTATGAACACAAAAACAAAAGGAATATAATTGATTCCATTGTCTTTCTTTAGAAAAAAAAATATAGATTTTAGGGAATTACCTGATTGGCAAATCCAATACCAAAACCGAGCAAGATCCGACCCAGGATGAGCATCCAAACTCTTTTGGCGAACCCGTTTATCAAAGCTCCGGCACAGAAGAGTAAACCACCAAAGAGCATTGACAATTTGCGACCAAAGGTTCGGGTCACAGTCGATGCTACTATAGACGATATAAGCGCTGCCAAATACAACGACGATGTAAACATAGTCAACGTCTGACTATCATATGTACAGTATTGATTCGTCGTCGTATCTTCCTTCTGTTTTCTGTATACCGACGGGAAAAACTTCTCCAAAAACGAATCCATGGACGTCACCCCACCTGAAAAAATAATCAGTTTACATCAAGAACACGTATAACTAAAATTTTGGTAATTTCTTTTTTTTTTTTTTTTTTTTTTGCTAATATATATGTAACGTTTTTTTTTACGTATGTATAGATGTAAGTACCGGAAATTCCGATATCGTAACCGAAGATGAGACCACCCATGGCGGCAACAATGCAAGTTATGGTGACATAGAGAGTGAGGTTTCCCGGATATGCTTTACCGTCGCCGGGACCGACTGGTATGCCACCGCCGGCCATTTTTGGACTATATTTTTGGTAATAATGAAACTTTTGGCGAAACTGAAATTAATGTTTGCAGTGGAAAAACAAGTCTAAGAAATGATGATGAAGGTGAAGAAAACAAAGTGGAGAGAGAGAGAGAGAGAGAGAGAGAGAGAGAGGGGGTGGTTGGCTACTAGGAAGACAACACAAGAGAAAGCAATATTGTATGGAGCATGGCAAGGAGGAGTATTTATAGAGTTTTTTAATTTCAGGAGCAATAAGTAAACTTAGCTGTCAAAAGATTACAATTTTAATTTATTTTGTTTTTTTAATATGGGAATGTTAAGGAAATGGGTTGTAATATTTTTGGATAAGATTGTAAGATAAGTGTTACTCCCACGGACAAATAATTCACTTTTCATTTTTAAATATTACAGTGTTACGGAAATGGGTTGTTCCAATATTTTTGGATAAGATTGTAAGATCAGTGTTATTCCCTCCGTTCAAAATAAATAGTTAACTTTCCATTTTTAAATATGTTAGTGTAAAGGAAATGGTTTGTCATATTTTTGGATAAGATTGTAAGATAAGTGTTACTCTCTTTTTTAAGCAAAAAGTTTATTTTTTATTTTTTAAAAGTAATATGTGACTAAATTAAATTAAAATTTTATATATTTTATTTATATTTTAAAAAATAAAATTTTAATACTTAAAAACTATATTAAGAATAGAATAAATTATAATTTTTATAATTTTGTAAAAATAAATAATTTATATAAATTATCGGTTAAATTTTAATTAAGTTAACTCAAAAAAATTAAAAGTAAACTCTTTACCTGAAACGGAGGAAGTAATAAAAGAATGAAATTTTGAAAGGTGGGAATGGAAACGGGGTTTGGGATAATTGGACATAGGAATGAATGCAATCATATAAAGGGGGTTTGCTTGTAGTTGTAGTCAAAGATGGAGGTGGTCAATTATGCAAGTGATGTAGTACACGTCAGCCTTTAGTCATACACTGTGGGAGTATAATTTATCTTTATCTTTCAAAAATTCAGCTGGTTTTAACCGAGAGGGGTGCGGGGGGAGTTTCTCTCATTTTGGTCCTATTAATTTTTTTATATCTTGGGAGGAGTTTTGTCGTTCTACCAAACATAAATAGGTTCACATTTAAAAGTCCACTGGCTAATAAGGAAGCTATACTGTGTGTATAGAAAGGGGCTAATTAACCCCCAGAGTTTTCAAATCTAGCTTATGAACTCTGCTTAGAAGGAAACTTCCTAAGATTGACATCATTAATTGATATTCTTTGACCATCGTATCTTGTTTATTTTAAAATAGATAGCTAATATTTCTCTAGTTTCAGGCAAAAAGTCAGCTTTTTATTTTTAGAAGTCAATATGTGATTATATCAAATTAAAATTTTACATACTTTACTTATGTTTTAGGAAATAAAATTTTATTAATTAAAAACTACATTAAGAATAGTATTGATTACAACTTTCATAATTTTGTAAAAATAAATAAATCTAGTCAAACTTTAATTAAGTTGACCAAAAAATCAAAAAAATAAACTTTTTGCCTAAAACGGATGGAGTAATAAGTAAGATTTATCAAATTCAATCAAATAATGATCTTAATTTTGACGTAAGGTACGTATATTTTTAAATGCATTAGTAAGACCTTTTATTTCCTTATTTAATTTACCAAACACCGAATAAACTCGAAGAGCCAACAAAACCATGGCTTAGTGCCTTAGAACAACGCAACTAGAATTGAAGTGAATATATGTCAAGATTAATCTAGCAAATCCATATATATATATATATATATATATATATTAAAGTCAGTGAGGAGGCCTATGAGTTTGCCACCTATACCATTTTTGTTAAATCTTCAATTTTAAAGTCAACTTTAAGTATTGACAAAGAAATCAAAAGCAAACAAAAAGCAAAATGTTGTTTGTAATATATATATATATATATATATATATATATCATCTTAGACCAACTCAACCAATTAAATTATATGTATGTTTTTAAAATACTATATACGAAGTATATTATAGTTAAGTGGGGGGTCACGAGACCCATGTATTTTAATATTCACTTATTTTGATTATTATTTCAGTGTATCAAAAATAAACTATTTTGTAAATATAGTATTCAACTAAATATTCTCTAATCATTGAATGATCTTCAAAAATCATTTTATAAAATATAATTATATTCAATCCTTAAACAATTCTCCTTTGTTTAGAAAAATATTATCTTTCTTTAATAAATCCCAAAGTAAATATTTTATTTTTAATTTTTAAAAAATTCTTCAAATATATGTCCAAACTATCTTTATTAAGTGTGTGACGCCCCGACCCGGATTCCAATGCGAAATCCCGATGTCGACGCGTCAAAACAACAAACAATAAACGGTAACAAATAATAAAAGTACGTGGCGCAACAATCCGTACACACCACAAAACCCGATTAACAAAAACTTTTGATAAAATAAAACCAATCATCGGCGACGTTACAGCCGGAACCCAACTAATAAAACACAAGTATAAGTTTGAAGAAACATCTTTAATAATATTAATTACCTCGGCCACAACATGCCGGAACCACTTATACAAAAACCACGAGCTACGACATGCTCGGGAAAATAACTGAATTAGACATATACTAGAATATACGAGCTCGACATACACGTGTCGGCTACCAAAAGAATAAGAGGTACAAACAGAGTATTCATACTACCCAAGTAAAGTCTACATGACTTTACTTAACCAATCGTCCTCACCAAAAGAATTTTCTAACTATCAACAAAAGAGTTCCATGACTAAACAAAATGAGGGACCACCTGCGAGCTAAGCGACAGAACTAATCGTCCTCACCGCGAACTTCCCGCCTGGCTCGGATCTAAGGAAAACAATTAAACAACAAACGGGGTGAGTCGAAACTCAATAAGTTACTAAATGCAACTACATGTCATGGCATAATGCTCAATAATAGTTTTGACATTGCAATACAATTATATATATCACAATCGGCATGTATCATCATCTTGATATACACACATATTACATCTCAATGAGCACCTTGATGTCCACATAAGTACTCGTAATAAACCACGTTACAAAGGATATGATATTTCTTTATCCGTTCTTTGCGTTGCTCCTGCAATACACAAAATAACCAAAAGTGCCTCGATACCCGTGTGTGTAGTATCGACGTCCCCGATTAATACCATCGAGTTCAATCTAGCAAACCAAAGCCATGCGTATTGCTACAACATTGGGGCTACTTCTCAACTGTGGCCAACAGAAGAGGGGTGTGTGAAACTCTGGTACGGCGACTTATGGCGATCACAAACGTTAATTTGTGAAGACCATAGGTCGTCCTACCTTACTCAACCAACGACGCCAGCTGGACTTACACAATGCACAAATAGATGTTCTTATTCATCTAATGCAAATAACCATCAAGTTCAAAAGTAGTGAACTTGACAAATGACAAGTATATTATTCTATTCTATCACCCATCATCATTTAACAATATATATGCATTCGATTCAACACATTAGAGTTATACATAAGTCTCTAATTTAACAGTATCAAAAGTACGGAGGACTAGAATCTCGATCAATCGGACTCTAAACCTCGTAGTAATCTAATATGTTGTTCGGGGAGTCATAATCTTCCCTAAAATCTACTTCTCGGAGCCATTACTAAAGTTCGCCAAATTAGGGTTTCAATGCTAAGTGCAAGACCACCCATTTTTAAGTCTCAAGTCCTCTATTTGTTCAAATCCTAACATTTATATGCCAACCTTTGTTCATTAACATCATCCAACACATACTCATAGCACAAGTATAATGTACTCATCTCAACCTAGAGATTTATACATAAAAATAACATATAAAGCGAGTCATACAATAATATTGATGATCTAACACACATTGAAGCTTAAAGCATACAAAAGGGGGTTTAGTAACTTACCTTGTGACGAAAATCAAAGCAACTAAAATGAAATCAAAGCCTTCTAAGATGATCTCCTAGTCCGTAGCAACACAATGGTGGTCTCGGATCGAAGATCGGGTGGCTAGATCTTTGGGAACACACTCACACACACTATTCTCACTATGTCTCTCACACACAAACTCTCAAGCAACAATGGAAGATTTGGAGGGAAGAATGGAGAGAAATTGAAGTCTCTCCACTCATAAATGGGTATAAAGTTCAGATTGAGGAAGGGTAGTGATGTGGCTCAAAGAGAGCCACACAAGTGGTAAGTTTGGGGGTGAAAATGTCATTTCCGGAAAATAGAGTTTTGAATCAGCGGACCAAAGCGATCGCTCCCCTGCGAACCAAGGCGATCGCCCTACTTTCTGGAATCAAAGCGATCGCCCTGCCTCAAACAAAGCGATCGCTTTGTACCCTATTTTCTGAAGCCAAGTTTCTGGAAACAAAGCGATCGCCTCTCCCAAAGACAGAGCGATCGCTTTGTCTCCAGTATGATAATCACTGGATACAAAGCCAACTAATGCCATCAAAGTCACCCCAAATCATTTTTGGTAAATATTACAAGTATTTTAAGCTAAAATACTCTACAAACTACGCACCCAAAGTTCATATACTATCATGGCATTCATACAAGTGCTAACAAAACATATAATCATGTAATAACACATAAGTCACACATAAAATAAGTGAATCATGCATAAGAGGATTCGGAGTGTTACAAAGTGCAAGATGAAAACAAAAAAAAGGAAAAGCAACCCAACAAAAATGTATAAAAATACATATATAGACCACCAATAAAAAATACTTATTTTGAAACAAAAATACTATATTAAACGATCACGCTTATATTTAATAATGATAATTTTATATAAAATTATTCATAAAATGTATCAATTAAACACAAAAATTAAATTACACCCGTCCTGTATAACTAGTAATGTTTAATTTACCTGTTTCTTATTGTAGTTAAATCTCTCTTAAAGATGGCATCATGTTACCATGTGTGAAGCCTATAATTGCTATAATTCAAAAAACATAAATAGAAATAAAAAGATTCGAATAGATCAACATTATACCATTGATTGTGTTACAAAAAATATTGACTTTTTGTTTTTCGGTTGGTTCTTTTTTGGGCTGGTATTGACTAATGATATATGAAGAAATTAATAACAAAGTACTTCCTCAATTTAAGACAAAGAGTCTATTATTTTTCTTAGAAATCAACATATAATTAATTAAATTAAAATTTTATATACTTTACTTATATTTTAAAAAATAAAATTTTATTAATTAAAACTATATTAAGAATACAATTAATTACAAATTTTATAATTTTATAAAACTCACTAAAATTATGTTATTATCGATCAAATTTCAATTAAATTAATAAAAAAATAAAAAATAAACTATTTGTCGTTATCGATCGTACATGCATAGAAAGCTAACTAACTTGAAATAAAGATAAAATTAGGTTGGGGGCTGAGTCATCGTAATGATGGAGTTATGGCGGGGATTAGATTTAGACGTACGTCGGTCACAGTGTCACACCATAAAGTATGAAGCCGGAACGTGACTTAAAAGCCTCTCCTACCTTTTACTGTTCTACACCCAAGACCGTATAAGGTACCCCAAAAATAAATAAATAAATAAACACAACTTTATATTATAATACAAAGGTGAGCCCGTGACTAAGCGTATTCCTCTTATCGTAGTACTAGTATTTACTGCAGTGGGTCAATTCGTATATTAATTAATGTCTTAAGGCCATGTTTGGTGGAGAAAATATTTGGACTGTGTTTGGCTTAGCATTTCAATAACTTATTTTTGTAGTTTTGAGGTTTTTTATTTT
This sequence comes from Platycodon grandiflorus, assembly GCA_016624345.1. NCBI lineage: Eukaryota > Viridiplantae > Streptophyta > Magnoliopsida > Asterales > Campanulaceae > Platycodon > Platycodon grandiflorus. The sequence goes on along the minus strand of CM028361.1, from coordinate 86,655,108 downwards.
AATAATAATAAAATAAAAAAGAGATAGATAGAAAGCTAATTGAACCAAAGAAAGAGAAATATCAAAACGACCAACTATGCAAGTGAATCGCGCACCCGTGTTAGTGATCTTAGAATACAATGTCATTAGTGGCATGATTCTTCACAATTAATAGGAGGTTACAAAGTGAAAGCATTTTTCAGAGGTTGAAAATAATATGTTCGTAACTTTGGATGATCAACTTATGAGAAAAGGTATCCATTTCACTAGTAATTTGGTAGTCTTCTATTTATTGTGTAGTACCATAATAGTCCGTGACATTGTGCTCTACAAACACTAAATATTTTCTCATGTCTATTGCTACATTTGAGCAACCAAGTATAGTGTTTTAGTCAATAAATTGGCCAAAATTTTGCATCCATATTGCATTTGGAAAAGTTACTTTCAAAATCTTGTGAAATGTATTTTTTTTTATAAAAAAAAAGTAGCATTTAAAAACAAAAGCTCATTTAAAATGCTATTTTAAAAATAGTAAAAAAACCAACTTTTTTAAACCGATCCATCAAACACGTTTATAATACTAGACCTTCATTTCTAGAAAGTTGATTTCCAAAAAATGCTTCATTTTTAAAAAATTACACCAAACAAGACCTAAATTAAGGTTTCTTTTGGTTTTTCAAGTAGAATGCCACCATGACAAGGCAGTGAGTTTCTTTATTGGAAGAATAAAATGAAACATTGTTGGATTGGGAAATCCACTCATCAATCCGTATTTTGCAAATTAACGGTGATTGATTCTTGATTGATATTGTTTTGCCTTTTCATGGATAATTGATTACGGATGATTGATAGTAATTATGTTCTATAGTAGTTGATTTTAGATAAGTACGTACAATTTAGGATCTTGATTGAAGTAAATATAATAACATTTTATACAATTAACATTCCTTGTTTAGCTTTTTTGTCTTTGTTTCCAAGGAATTCGAGGCCTATATAAAGTAGAGCTCATGCCTCATTCAGATTACCGAGACTAAGAGAGAGATTCCACATTTGAGAAGTTTCAAATACTCGTACACTGTCAAAAGCTGAATGTGATCAAAACGCTAAAACATTTTCTATCACATTAAAACTGTCAAAGTGTTGAAACTTGGATACAGTTCCTTGTCCACTATTTGTCTTTACATAATCAATAGGATTTCATATCATTGTGTGGACAATCTGTAATCACAAGTGTGATTCGTTTTTGTTAGGAACTTTTAGTAGTTTCTCTAGTTGATTTCTTATTTCATTTAAGTGTAACTTGTTACAAGATTTTACTAGTGAATTTTTTTTTTTTTGGTCATATTGGCACATCTACAAGCTTTGCTTGTAGATAAAGGTTACAATAAAGTGTTCTTTATTTTTATTCAGCTACATTTTACTAGTTGATAGAGTTGTTATCACATCTTTGATAACATCTAGCTACACTTCGCTGAGTATTCAGTTTGATTCATCTAGCTACAAAATTTTCAAACATGCTCAAATGCAAAAACCTAAAAACTAAAGGCATGACAAGTAAAACAAGCTATGCTAAGACAAGGCCAAAATTAGTTGAGAAAACAACTAGAAGAATTATAGATCCGCTTATTTAGTATAGAGCTCAGAAATAGGCTAGAGGGGGGGTGAATAGTCTATATATCAAACTTTAAATTTATTTTGAAACTTCAAATCGTGATATCACTAACTAATCTGAAGGATCATACTGACCGATCAGTATGGGTTGCTGATGCAGATAAATTAGTTAGGGTGTCAGTCAGCTGATGTAATCAGCCGACCTATGGCAAGTATTGAACTGTATCAGATAAACACACTAACTAATCAGTATGGACAGCGATGGGATCAGTTGACTGATGATTAAATGACTAATTAAGAGATAGAAAAAATAATGAGATTTAGTCACTTAATACTTGCAGGTGCTCTTAATAAGGCAGTAGGACAGTTTGCTATAAAGTAGAGATGTATGCATGCATGTTCAGTTCTTTTGTAGAAGTAATTTAATCAAAGTAATATGATAGGTAATGAAATATAAAACCGCAATGCACAAGATTGAATTCAGCAGTTGATAGACAAAATGTAACACCCGCTTTATTTGCATCATTTATATTATTCATATCATTCGTATGTCTTGCATATATCATCTTGATTTATACCATTGACATTACTGGAGTATGATACATTTAAAACATAACACATTCATGCTACATTCCATGTGTTTCGTATGCTTCGAATTGTTGTTTAATTCTTGTATTTGATCGTACTTAAGATGCTTTGAACTTCTAGCCTTGTTATAGGTATTTTCGAGAACCTTTCTCGAGTGTTTTGACCTTCCCTTGGACTTAGAATCATATTAGGATAGCTTAGGAGTGTTTTGGAAACACCTTGGAAGACTTTAGTTAGACTTTGACCTGAGCTGGTTACTATGCAGATGCATAGTACGAGCTCAACCAATGCATAGAGTTTCTGGATTCTATGCGGCTGCATAAGGCACTCGCATAGAAGCTATGCGGTCGCATAAGGAGTCCGTATAGCGCCCAAACTGTTCACCCGAGAAAATCTCATCTTTTTCAACTTATAATTTTGGTTGGCTCTCCTTGAGCCACGTCTCTAGGCCGAGTTCAACCTCTTTTCCAGCCACTTAAAGAGCTTAAGGAGCCTTGGAGACTCCCATTTCTCCCCCATTTCATCCAAGAGCATAAGGAGAAGAATAGAGAGAGTTTAAGGAGAGAAAGTGAGATTTCTTGAGATTTCGGAGGAATCTCGACGATCTGAGCATGCCATTACGAAGGTCTTGACTAGAGGAAGCTTTCCCACTGAATATATTTCATTTTCTCTCATCTTTTTTGATAAGAGGTAAGCTACTACCCCCCTCTTCTTCTTGATTTATGTCTCATATGACATCCTAGACTTCTAATGTGTGAAGTTACCATGCTAGATTTGTGAACACATAATTTTTGCCACGAAATATCATTATGGACTTGTGAAATATGTTGTTGTTTGTTCTATATTATTGGGAACTCGAATTTGGGCATTAATGTGCTAGGTTTAAAATGCAAGACCACTTTCGTAACTCGACATCACTAGTAACTAAAAATGATTTGATAATAAATGTGACCACGTGTGTGATGTGAGCCCTTGAGGATTTGAGATACCCGTTGGGTTATTGGATATACGATATACGTTAAATGATATTGTATCTTTCTTCGAAAATGTTGGTGTTTGAATGTCTATGTGTAGTAGAATCACTTGGCATACATGAACATGATGTTGTCGTGGTCATTATACTCCCTACTTTGGAGTATGACATGTTTATTATAAATGTTGGGTAAACATCTACTTGAGCATTCGTTAAGTCCATGACAAATTTTTTGGAGGTGTATTGACGCTCGGTTATTGCATGAGCTGGGGCTACGTAATAACCGAAGGTCAATACACTGGGTCTCGCCCTACCGTTGGCCACGGTAGGTGTTATAGCACTAAGTGTTGTACGGAATAAACGTGACCTTGGTGAGCTATACCGTGATTGTTTCTCGGTCGTGGGGACCGAGTCTTCACGTCGACGTGAATATAGAAAATGGTTTACTATGAAATCAGATTATGGGTTCGATGATCGAAAATAACATCAACGATTTCTACTTTGGTATTATTAGTTAGTTGGTTGGAAGTTTGTATGTCGGAGGTGTACCTCGGCAGTATCCTTTTATATATGTTTACATATCGCTCCTACATGAGATGCATGCTATGTGATATGTGTTACTATGAGATACTTGTTGTCTATTATGCTTCGAGACTTATCCTGTTATGACAAATATTGTTATACTTTATTTTTATTAATGTTCACATCTCACATGCCGTATTGTTGCATTAGTAGCTTATTGAGTTTTAAACTCACCCCATCCATTGTTTATTTATTTTTCCTAGATCATGTACCGGCGAGAAACCTCCAGTAAGCTTTCGTCGTCTTTGGTGAGCTCATCAGACATTCTTTTGGGTAGTTGCTCCTTGAGCCTCTGTATTTTATTTTGGTGAGATCGAGGGTGTACATGTTATACAAACGATGTATCGTTGGGTAGATGTCTTGTACTTGACACTTGTGTAATATTCTTTTGTAGTTCCGACTTGGTTGTCAGGTTTTGTGTAAATTGTTAACTCTTACTTTCCGCGCACTCTGAAATAGTTATTTAGTTGTCCCGAGGTCTCTAGCTCGTGGGTTTAATGTCTAGCTAATGTGTTGTTCTCCGGCTTGTTGTATTGCTATTGAGGTTTTGCTTTACTTTTAAAAATCATACACTTGCATTATAGGGTTTTTGCACGAAAATGACTTTTGATATATGCATTTTGTGTCCTTGTCTCACGCACCGAATGAGGTTCCACATAGGATCTCGGGTTGGGTCGTGACACAAAAGATCAATCACTGCATAAGATACTTCATTGAAAGAATTCAGTCAAGTCATACTTGTTGTTTAGCTGACTTGCTTAAGTACATATTACAAAAAGTAAATTATAGCACTAAAGAAAAACGTACAAGTAAACTAATCCTAATGGGAGGCCAATGGAGATATAGATGATATCTCCATTTGCTATTTCACTTGACCATAATAGGGGAGATCAAGAGATTCAAATATATTTCGAATTTTGTTGCTTCGAAAATTATGGTAAGCGTGATGAGTAAGAATATTAAAAGTGATGTTTAATTTTAGAAAATTTGAACATCTCTTTTGGGAATATCCCGACTCATATGAGGTTGTGTTATTAAATCCACACCAACCATTACAATGTTTAGTAAGGTTGTGTGTGTGGATAAGACATGAAGTGAAGACCTAGACTCTAGACTAGACGCTAACAAATTGGATCTCTTTGGGGATTCCTTTCCTTCTTCTCTCTTTCTTCTTTTCATATACTTGGTGAGTGAAGTCTTCATCCTTCAGTCTTTTGAGAGAATGATGGAGATAAGGTTCAAGGGCAATCGGTAGGTGACTGATTGGAACGCTTGAATGTACTCTAACTTCACAAGTGTATTGCTCTTGCACACGACTGTATCTTTCTTTCTTTCCACAAAGCACTTGCTCTCGGTGTATTGTTAATGTGTTTTTCCACCTGTCTCCACACCTTTCTTGAGCAGACGCCTGGGGTATTTATAGGAAGAAAGATGTGGGTAGCCGTTGAGAGATGTTTTAATTCAACCGTTGAATTTTCGTCTTGTAGTGGTTGAATTCAAAATATCGAAGGTTGCAGGATTTTAGGCTTTTGAAGAAAATAGTAAGATCTTCTATGGAAGACTTTACGTGTCTGAGAAGCTTTATAGTGTTGTCACATCGCTCAGTACTTTTTTGGCAGAGGCCCTTTTGTGATCAAGTTTGTGTAGAAATTATATTTTTAGAGGATCTAAAAATATATTCCTATTTTTTCGTTGTATCTTAATTGCTGATGTGAGTTTCGAGACATTGGTTGCGCATCAGTTATTGAGAGTTTGTTGAGAGCTTTGTCTTGGACGTCAGTCGGTGACGCTGCTCCTTTGATTTTCTTCAACTTCAGCTTCAGCAGCTTCAGCTTCTTTTATCAGTTTGATGCTTAGTGTCCTAATGAGATCTGTAGCAGTCTTGAGTCTTTGGTAGCCACTTTATATTGTTGTCTGTCAAGATGAGTCGAAATGGTCTAAGGCTAAATAATTAAGAATGTAGCATGCAAGCTACTAAACAAATCTAAACAAGTTATCCTAACCTTAGATAGGTGATGGTTACAAGAAAATATTTAGTAATTAAGGAATATTCACTTAGAGGTCTTATAATAAGTGAATAGGTAAATATTCCCAACAAGAATGTAAGTGGAAGCAAGTAAGAGCACTCATACTAAGAAATCTTCAAGAGTTAAACAACCCCAAATGATATAAAAGGAAATGAACATGGCTTAACACACCAGAGATCACGAACACCAACTTGCTCGTTAGACCAACACCTAACTCGCCATAAACCACTTGGTCATCCAAGCTTGCAATGGCTAATTTGTACTCTGGTGAGCACACCTCTATCTCGCTACTCGTCATTAGTCTCCTTGCTCATCACTGTCATAAGCCTTCTTTCTTCTTGCTTGTCACTAGCCTCTTTACTTGTTTGCTCTCGTTGCTCCACGATCTCATCACCATCAACCACCACCTATGCTACACCCATATATAATTGTGGTCCATGATCTTTTCCCAAATCTCGGCCATAATTATATCCAAAGATAGCTATCCACTCCACTTATAAGTACCTCCCAAAAATATCAAGGTGCACACACTCTTGATATACCAGACTGTGCCAGAATCGTTTTAGAACAAACTTATAGACTCTCAAGCCAGAGCGATTTAGCAGGCAGGGGCGGACCTAGGATTTATACATTTGGGGCCCAGTTAATTATGAAAAAAATTATATATATATATATATATGGATATTATTAAGATAACTTAAAATTAATAAAGCACTTATTTAAGCAATAATTTCATTATAAAAATGTTATACAACCTTTAACTTAGAACCTAAATATCTATACTTCACAACACTCATCAAAAACGTACTCCACGGCCTTTCTTTTAATATTGTGTCATAGTTGAAATTGATTTCTTGGTGGACTTCACTCTATGGTAATAGTGAGACAAAGGAAGTAATAAGATATTTTTGTATAGAAAATATTATTGAGGGGGCCTAATGTATTTATTCTCATGCTTTTAATGTAACATGTTAAATTTAAGAGGGACCTTATTAGAATTCTTTGAAAGTTTGAAGGGGACCAAATGTATATATTTAATATTCTTAGGAGCCATTTGGTAGTCAGCATTAAAGCCAGATATGATTAATAAGCCAGATTATCTGATGTTTGGTACGCAATAGTCGGTTGAGACTAATTGCACGAGTTATCCGAATAATATCCTTATCCCCGCTAATAATTAGCGCCCTCACTATAAAACGTGACTAAAAAAAACACAGCTTATTGAGGGTGGTATTATTAGCGCCCTTACTAAAAAAAAAAAACGTGACTAACATTTTTAAAGCCCGTTTGGTCGTGCGTTTTGGCCAAAATGAAGCTTATTTGCAAAAATTGTGTTTTAATGCTGTGGTCGAAAAAATTGCATTTTCAAAACTCAGCTACGTTTTAAAACGCTGAAATTCTCATTTTTTTTCAAAACACAGGTTTTAAAACGCTACTAGAAAAAAGGTTGCATTTTTGAAGTGATATCTCGACACATTTATAAGAAAAAAACTGAGTTTAAAATTAAAAACACTGCGTTTTAAAAACGCTGTATCAAACGGGCTCTTAATCTCAAAAGTATCCTAGATATATAAATGAGGATTAATAGTAAGGGCACTAATAATACCGAGATAAATAATACTCCCTCTGTTCCTAAATATTATTCCCTCCGTTCTAGCTACCAAACAAGTCCTTAGACTTTTAATATTACTCCTCCGTCCCTAAATAATCGTTATGTTTGACTGGATACATGGATTAAGAAAAGCTAATTGATTTTATTATAAATATTTGTATAGTATGTACTTTCCTTTAAAGCCCTTGTGTATATGATTATAATTAAAGTATGAAGAAAAAAGTAAGAGTAAAGTTGTAAAAGTGTTTTCTGAAAAGGAAGGTTTAGAAACAAGACAAATTTTTTTTTTTTTTTGAACAAACAAAAAAAAAACGAGGGAGTATATATTATATGAAAAATGCTAAGTTTACAACGTTTTTTACAACTATTGCTATAACTAAGCTTTTATGAAAGGCAAATGCACATGTTTTTAGAGAAAGACAACTTTGCCCTTCATTAAAGCTTAGTTGTAACAAAAATTGTAAAAATAGTTGTAAACTTAGCAAAGTTAATATTATATACACTACGCTTTTCAAAACTAGAACCAAATCAATTGATCACTCTACGAGAACTTAAAACCATGACCAATACCCAAGTGTTGGTTCAGTCCCATTTTTAACAGTTTGTTCCAATTCTTTTGATGCGGTAAAATTTTGAAAAGAAAAAATCCACAGACCTGCTGAAAGGGGGAAGGGGGGTTCTATTAAATATTGCTGATCAGTTGATGGTATCATAGTCTTTTCTGGTTATCGTTAACAATTGTCGCTAATGGGTTTTCGAGTTTGGTAGGTGAAGACGGTTTCATTGTCGGGTAAAACAATTCAAAAGGGTCAACCATAAAACAATTCAAAAGAGATGTAATTGATTTACCCTTTTAGTTATGACGAAGAAATTGAAATGTTACTCAAAAAAATAAATAAAAAACATATTTGAAATGTGCCTCATTAATTCAACACTGTTTGATACCGAGTGTTCACTCAGTTTTAAAAGAGTAGACTATTAACACCCTCATCCTTTTTTAATAAACTCATTCTCCTAATACATATACCATTAAAATTTTATATCAATCTAATTTATTAATACACCACCTCTATATTTCTAATTTTATCCCTTTCTAAATAATTCATTTTTCTTTTTCTTCTAAACCTAACTCACACCCTCCCCCCACCCCACCCCAAAACTCACTGACCACTCCCTTCTCCTGAAGGTTGAAAGTCATGAATCCGCTCTTACTGATCTCATACCTCCTCCTCGACTTTAAGTAGGAATGCTTGTCTCTGTCTACGGCCACGAAGGATCTTTCCTTCGGGAAGTCCCAATTCTTTTGCCCGCAGCTTAGTCTAATTGCAGTCCCTCATCTCGCTCACCTCGGCCCGGCAATGCAAGTCTCCCCAATCTCCCTCCTTCCCTCTTTTTTTCTTCTTCTCCAACCTTCCCTTCCTCTCTACATTAATCTGTGTTCTCATTCCCTCTTTATCTTTTTTCTTCTCCTCCCTCTTTAAATTTTTTTTGAAAATTTTCAAAAATCTCTAGTTCGGTTATGATTGACCGAACAACTGAGTATTATTTGGTTAGCCTAACCGAATAACACTCAGTTGTTTGGTCAACTGATCACGCAGAAATAGTTTTGGGTGACCACGTCAGCTCCGTGTGTAGCAAGTTTCCTTGGTCAGGATGCCTTTGTGACACCCCGGATCCTCTTATGCATGATTTACGTATCTTTATGTGTGATTTATGAATTATTACATGATCTTATGTTGTGTTAGCACGTGTACAAATGCCATGATAGTATATGAGCTTTGGTTGCGTAGTTTGCAGAGTATTTTAGCTTAAAAATACTTATAATATTTACCAAAATGATTTGGGGTGACTTTGATGACTTATAATAGCTTTGTATCCAGTGATTTTCATACTGGAGACAAAGCGATCGCTGTTTTGGGAGAGGCGATCGCTTTGTTTCGAAACTTTGGCGAAAACTAGGGTACAAAGCGATCGCTTTGTTTGAGACAGAGCGATCGCTTTGTTCCCAGAGGGAAGGGCGATCGCCTTGGTTCGAGGGAGAGCGATCGCTTTGGCCCGCTGGTTCAAAACTCTGTTTTCCGGAAATGACAATTTCACCCCCAAACTTATCATTTGAGTGGCTCTCCTTGAGCCACCTCACTACCCCTTCCCAATCTGAATTTTTCACCCATTTATGAGTGGAGAGGCTTCAATTCCTCTCCATTCTTCCCTCCAAATCCTCCATTGTTGCTTGAGAGTTTGTGTGTGGGAGACATAGTGAGAATAGTGTGTGTAAGTGTGTTCCCAAAGATCTAGCCACCCGATCTTCGATTCGAGACCACCATTGTGTTGCTACGGACTAGGAGATCATCTTAGAAGGTCTTGATTTCGTTTTAGTTGCTTTGATTTTCGTCACAAGGTAAGTTACTAAACCCCCTTTGTATGCTTTAAGCTTCAATGTGTATTAGACCATTAATATTCATGTATAACTCGCTTTATATGTTGTTTTCATGTACAAATCTCTTGAATGAGATGGGTACATTGTACTTGTGATATGAGTATGTGTTAGATGATGTTAATGAGCTAAGGTTGGTATACAAATGTTAGGATTTAAACAAATAGAGGACTTAAGCCTTGAAAATGGGTGGCCTTGCATTTAGCATTGAAACCCTAATTTGGTGAACTTGGGTAATGACTCCGAGAATTAGATTTTAGGGAAGATCATGGCTCCCCGAACAACATGTTAGATTACTACGAGGTTTAGAGTCCGATTGATCGAGATTCTAGCCTCCGTACTTTTGATACTGTTAAATTAGAGACTTGTGTATGGCTCTAATGTGTTGAATCGAATGTTTATATATTTGTTAAATTATGATGGGTGATAAAATAGAATAATCTACTTGTCATTTGTCAAGTTCACTACTTTTGAACTTGATGGTTATTTGCATTAGATGATTTAAGAACATCTATTTGTGCATTGTGTAAGTCCAGCTGGCGTCGTTAGTTGAGTAAGGTAGGACGACCTATGGTCTTCACAAATTAACGTTTGTGATCGCCATAAGTCGCCGTACCGGAGTTTCACACACCTCTTCTGTTGGCCACAGTTGAGAAGTAGCCCCAATGTTGTAGCAATACGCATGGCTTTGGTTTGCTAAATTGAACTCGATGGTATTAATCGGGGACGTCGATACTACACACACGAGTATCGAGGCACTTTTGGTTATTTTGTGTATTGCAGGAGCAACGCAAAGAACGGATAAAGAAATATCATATCCTTTATAACCTGGTTTATTCCAAGTACTTATGTGGACATCAAAGTGCTCATTGAAATGTGTTATGTGTATATCAAGGTGATGATACATGCCGGTTGTGATATATATAACAGTATTACAATGTTAAGATTATTGTTGAGCATTATGCCATGACATGTAGTTGCATTTAGTAACTTATTGAGTTTCGACTCACCCCGTTTGTTGTTTAATTGTTTTCCTTAGATCCGAGCCAGGCGGGAAGTTCGCGGTGAGGACGATTAGTTCGGTCACTTAGCTCGCAGGTGGTCCCTCGTTTTGTCTAAGTCATGGAACTCTTTTGTTGATAGTTAGCAAATTCTTTTGGTGAGGACGATCGGTTAAGTAAAGTCATGTAGACTTTACTTGGGTAGTATGAATACTCGGTTTGTATCTCTTATTCTTTTGGTAGCCGACACGTGTATGTCGAGCTCGTATATTCTAGTTTATGTCTAATGTGGTTATTTTCCCGAGCATGTCGTAGCTCGTGGTTTTTGTATAAGTTGGTTCCGGCATGTTGTAGCCGAGGTAGTTAATATTATTAAAGATGTCTCTTCAAACTTATAATTGTGTTTTGTTAGTTGGGTTCCGGCTGTAACGTCGCCGATGATTGGTTTTATTTTATCAAAAGTTTTTGTCAATCGGGTTTGTGGTGTATACGGATTGTTGCGCCACGTGTTTTTATTATTTGTTACCGTTTATTGTTCGTTGTTTTGACGCGTCGATATCGGGATTTCGTATTGGAATCCGGGTCGGGGCGTCACAGCCTTGGCTCTCTAAAGGCGTTTTTTGGAAGGGAGTTTATTATGTGACCTTATACAACCTGTCAAAGCAAAGATCGTTAGGGGTGTCGGGGGTTTGACCCGACTATGACCCTCCGGCGTAAGAATCAGTATGAGGAGTTAAGAGGGGTTGAGAGGCTTAGGTGAGGCTCTCGTGAGTGCATAGGCAGTGTATTGAATACCGGTGATATGGTAGTTGAGAGTAAATGAACTATGAAGAAGCTTTGTCTGGTAGAGAGTAAACGTTACCTTTTTTTTCTCAATGGAAGCTGCTCTCCTGGTATTTATAGCCAAAGGTGGTGTGGTGCTGGTGTGTCACCCGTAAAAGGAGGAAGGTGACCATGCTGAAGTATGGCCATGCTGGACATATTGTCAGGGTAGGTGAGCAGGTAATATCTTCCCTGATTTGAGGGAATGGGAGGCTGATAATCATGGGCGCCGCCACACGCCAGAAGGGGTGCTACCATTAATGATAATGTATGGGTTTTGTTGGATTAGGTACTGACACACTGTGAGCATTTAATGCTGTGAGGCCAACCTGCTCCAAGGTCGCGTGGGGGTCCTCGCATGTAGTCATCCTCGGTTACGACTTGGGTATCAGACCGTGCCGAGGTCTGGGTTGACCGACGACCTCGGCCCGGGGGGTCCGAGCTCCTTACTGCCGACGTGGCCCCTGGGTCCACTTGGGGACGACGTGGAAGACACGTGTTGCATATATTTGGGAGGATCCCATCATCAACCATAGTCAAATAAAAAATAGCATTTTTTTTTATTATTTTTTTTAAGAAGTGGTGTATTGGGTTTGGTGGTCTTATCTCGGAGGTGATGAAGGAAAAAAAAAAGAAAAAAAGAAAGGGGGAGGGGGAGAATAGAGACGGTAGTAGAGCTGTAGAGGGGGAGGAGAGAAGGGTGAGGGGAGGGGAAGATGAACTGATGGAGAGGAGAGGGGTGGGAAAGAATGAAAGGAAAAAAAAAAAAAAGATAAAGGGTATTGGGGTTTTTTTATAAAATAATATTTTTATAAATAAATTTTAAAAGGTAGATTTTGAAAGAGTGAGGGTGTTAATAATCTTACTCATTTTAAAATAAATACCCTTTATTGTTTTAAAATAAGTATCCTATATGTTGACTCTAACTACTTTCTTTTAATATTCTTAAGTTATCTTTAAGAGGTTTTAAATTAACGAGTTTAGTTTCTTTTTCTCTGTCAAAATAAGGGTAGATAGACATTTTGTTTAAATAACAAAATTTAAATAAAATTTTAAAAAGAGATTTATTTTGAGACATCACAAAATAGTAATTCCTCCATTTCTAAATAGTAGTTCATTATTCTTTTTTAGTCAATTTAAAAGAAATATCCACTTTCTATTTTTTACTTTTTGGTATGTTACTTTTATAGTATTACCCTTAATTTGCTTTCTATCTTAACTGTTCTCACTCTAACATAAGTATCATTGAATAATGCAAAATATATAAATATTTATAATAAAATTAATTAATTTTTCTTATCTTTGTTCCAAATAAAAAAAGACTCTTTTTTCCAAAACAAAAAGAAGTATAAGAGATCCTTATTTTGGACAAAAGTCAAAGTAATATGGAATACATAACAAAAAACAATAAAAATAAATAAATAATTATCTTCATTTCTAAAAAAATATATTTGACTCAGCGTATGGATTAAAAAAATTAATTAATTTTATTATAAATATTAAAGTATTATTCTCTTTGAATGTTTATGTAGAAGTGAAACTCAATTACCAAAGAATAAAATAATAAAAATAAAATTTAAAATGTCTGAACTCTGAAGTGGTTGGCAAAACGGGGAATGCAAAGGGCCCCAATAAGCTTAACGCTGGGTTCTCTGACCACTGAGACATGTAAGGTGTAGGTCCCTCATCATTTGTTTTTCCAAGTCGCACGACGGCACGAGTGGACTAGGAGGATGATTCGTCTCATTCGCCGAAGACTCTTGACTGATAACACCACGATTTTGCTCTTTATTACGACAAGTTGTTACTCATTAGGTGAGATGGTCTCACCATAATACTACAGTGACGTGGTATCTGCACGAATCAAATATTACTTACTAGTGTTTTTTTATTTTGTATCCTAAGGAGGGTGTGAGAAGACATCACACTCTGAAAAACTTCAACTTAACCTTTGAGTGATCCCTTGAGTACTAAATAATGTTATAGATTCATCTTCTATATTGAATAAAAATATGTTAAATATTTATTAAGTAATCAACTCATTTTACATCATACTTTTAACAAAATCACTTTATATGTATTAGGACCATAAAAGATTCGATTTACCATAAAACCAGACCGAACCAATCCCCTCGGTTTAGGAATTTTGTAAACTGAATTGAACTGTTTATAATCCCAAATTGAACTGAACTGAACCGAACCAAACCACGTAACATCGATCCGGTTCGGTTCAAACCGCAAGTTCATGAGTTTTTGGAAAAAAGAAAAAATAATTCTAAGAAGAGATATTGAAACTAAAAAAAAAAAAAACCATCAATAAAACTAAAAAACTAAAAAATAATTATCTTTGCGAAATCATTTTTGACTGTGAAGAGTGATTCACATCGGAAGAGATCTGAGGTGATAAACGCGACGCATAATGAAACCATTAAAATCTTGGGAACTTGGACTTAAGATGAATGGTTTAAGTCCAAGAGGCCTTGATTTTAATCGAAAGAGACGGTACACGGCCAAATCAGTGGGATCCCTTCCGTCGAATTTGGGACTTCAAAATCTCAAAGTGCTATTTTGGGGCTGCCGATTTCTACGGTGGTGCAAACTGCGAAGAGGACGGTACTGAAAGGTTTAGGAAGGAGCTCGAGTGAGAATCGGGCTTTCGAGGAAGATAGTAGCTTCTCGCTGTCAGGTAAGGAGTAAAAGTTGGGGGTTCAAAAGCAAAGGTCGAAGAACCTGGTACGAGGAAGGTCTTTTTCTCATCCTAGGCTTGGTGGGAGAAATGTCGGGGAGAGAGAGAGAGAGAGAGAGAGAGAGAGAGACGTTTAGAATTAGAGATGTTAGGTTTTTTTTTTTTTTTTTTGTATATATATTATCATATAAACAGTTAGATTAGACTCATTGATGAACGACTAAGATACTTCAGAAAATATTGAAACAAAAACACAGTTCGGTTCGATTGGGTGAACCACGGTTTGGCCTCTCGAACCGAACCGTTCATTTTACCAATTTCTAAAACCAAACTGAACCGTTAGAGCTAAAAAATCAAACCAAACCACCCGATTTGATTTAATTCGGTTTATCGGTTTGACGGTTTATATTTACACCCCTAATATTATGTATGGTCGTCAATACGTATCTTTTATACTTATACTCTGTTTCTAAAAGAGAATTTATTTTAACTCGGTACACAAATTAAATAAATTTAATTGACTCTTCTATAAATATTAAGATATTTTGTATTTTCTATTAAGTAAGATTCAAATTAAGGATAAAATAGTAAAATTAATATTTTAAGAAAATTTAAAAATTTGACACTTTTTATTGATCTTAACTAAGAAAAAATTGATTATTTTTTAGGACGGAGGAAGTAATACTTTTTATTGTAGATAGAATGATTTGAACTGTAGTCATTGTCAAATGTTGAGCTTTATCACCATGTTAAATAATCTGCTTATTTAAATATGTGTGCTAAATACAACACCGAAGTGTTAAATACTACACCCCTTGAAAAAATATCATTTTGCCCCTCATTTGATATTAATGAGTATTTACACCAAAACGCTCTCTATTTTTATTTAGTGCAAATGGACCCCCTAGGGCTGGAATTTGGGATGGCCGCCTAGGGGTGGCGGCTCTTCCAGTGATGACCACCTAGGGGTGGTGGCTTTTCCAATGATGGCCGCCTAGGGGTGGCGATTCTAACATCTTTCATAAAATTTTTAACAAATTCGTTAACTTTATTACTGAATTGTAAACTTTTGGGGTTGAAAATGTTAAAAAATAAAAAATTGACGAAATAATGGATGGCTGACCTCGTCTAATTTTCCAGTTTTTAATTTTTTTTTTTGCATTTATAACACTTGTAAATATAAATTTTCACCAAAAAAATATGGGCAAAATAGTAAATGATGTTGTATTTAGCGTTTTGGGGGGTTTTGTTAGAGAAAGTTCTATATCATGCTTTTAACAATATCAATCCCAAATAATTGACTCATTCAACCAAAAATAAATAAATAAATAAACGCGTGCATCTTCAATTAGGATGAAGATAGTACTTCCCCAAATAAGTGTTCATTTTTAGTTTTTTACTAAAATTAAGAAAGTTAATTTTTGAGTTATTTAGTAGCACGTGTATATTAATGTATTGAATGTCCACATTGGAACATGAAATGTGTCCAAAGTAAAATTAGTAACATGATATGTGTTAAAAATTTATAAAAAATTTAAATAATAGACACTTATAACATGAATGTGTTAAAAGTGAAATTAGTTAATATATATAAAAATAAACACTTATTTAGGACACAACAAAAGGAGTAACATTTTTTACACTTATAAAAGCTACAGTTGGACATATGAATATCTGTCGTTAAAAATTTGTATTAATATTTGTTTATGATAGCTTGATAATTGATATTTCTTGCTGTGTAGATTTCAATAATTACATTATTTTAGATTTGTTATTCTCCTTAAATCGATAGGGCCGGACTGCCAAAACAATTTTAAACTGTGAATCTCTTCATTCGGACCATTAGACCCTTTAAAGTTTAATCCAATAATTGATTGGTAAAATTCGGGCACGTCTTTTTTGTGAAATATTCAACTGCTTAAAAAAATGATAATTATTTTCAACCGAAAAATGATATTTTGTTGTGAAATATTATTTATACCCTTAAAAAACACTGAACAACACGCACGCTAACAATTTCGTGCATCGCAATTTTTGCGATGAACAAAATTTGTGCATCGTAAATTTTGCGATGCACAAAAAAATTCGCGATGTACAAAATTAACCACCCAAAAGAAGAATAAAAAGAAGATGGGTAAGCACAAAATATTCTAAAAGTACTAATCACTATGAATACAATAACAAAGATTTGAGGGGAAAAAAAAAGAATAAAGAAAAAGAAGAATGATAATTGAAAGAGCACAAAGGCTTTGAAAGACCTGCCATCGGATAGAGGGTCTGGGGTGGGGATATAGCTCCAAGCCCAGCATCCGAAGCATGCGAATCCACGCAAGCCATTGAGAAAGCCTCCGCCTTGGCATATGTCCACATCCACAAAAGGGTCAAATTGAATGAAATAGAAGCCCCCTTTTCTTTCCAGGGAAGTAAAAACTTTTCTGCACCTTTGATAGACATAAAATAATCGCGATTTCCTTCAACACATCTTGGTTCGCGGCGCTCTTTCTTCTTCAGATGAATTGAATTTTTTGGGAAGTAAAGGGAGTGGTTGTAGTGATGGAGAGATGAATTGAGAATGATGATGCATATTTCACACACATGATGATGCACAAAATATATTTAAAACGTTATATGTTGATACTAAACTTTGGAACAAATAACCAATTTATCACTTAAAATAGACTTAATGCATGAAAACAAGTATAGTAGATTTAAGCGGTTGAATATTCTACAAAAGGTATCGGCCCACAATTTTACCTAATTGATTTGGGATACCTTAATGGCAATTACTTAGGAAAGAAATCATCACATCCAGAAGTAGAAATAGAAAAAAAAAAAAAAAAAAGAGAATCCAATTATCTATCACAAATCAAGGTTCAGGAAATGAGAATTTCAATAATTAGTGATATCACATTGGTACAAAAAATTCCTAAGGCAGTAAAGGGAGATATGTGACGACCATCCAATAAAATACTAAGAAGAATTACATGTGAAAATAATGAAAAAACTTCCCAATTCGTTTGTCATTGAGAATCACTACCATGATGAAAAATCAATAGCCTCCTCACTTTGCTTCCCATAAGCCGACTCAGCACCTACCTCTGGGAGGTCGAACACTTGCGCACGTGTATATATATATATATATATATATATATATAGTAAATAATAAAGGATAAAATAGTTATTCTAACGAAACCTCATTATTATCTAGACTATATAAAAAATAATGAGCATGGATCGCGTTATTTAGAAGAAATAATGATGATAAAAAAGTAACAAACTTAAAAGTAAGTCATAATTGAATATGTTTGATTTTGGAGGGACAGGGGCTAGTACTCGATAATATTATATTTTAATCACATATTTATGCTTTAGCCATAAAACTAAAAGGGCTTTTTTTTTTTTTTTTTGTGTGTGCATATTCCGAAACCTTGGGTAGGCCACGATTAGGTCTGCACCTATTGGCGAAGTCAGAATTTAATTTTTAGGGGAATCAAGTTAACTTAATTAAAAATGTAACATTTAATATTTAAGGGGTCAAAATTTAATAAAAATATTAATAATAATATTTTAAAGAGGGTAAATTATATATTTCTTCAAAGTCTAAGGGGGCCATGGCCACCCTTGACCTCCATGTGGCTTCGCCACTGACCCCGATGCATCGCATTGTTATTACGTTTGAAAATAAGAGTTAATCTTTCTTAATTTATTTTTCCTTCTACGAGGTGTTCCTTTATTATATTGAGTTTGAGGCTAATTCTTGTTAGCGATATTGAATATCTATCGCTCTATACAGAAACTTGGTGGTGGACAAGCCACTAAAAGCTCGTTTGGTCGTGCATTTTTAGCCAAAACGCAAGTATAAAACAGAGTTTATTTGCAAAAATTGCGTTTCAATGCTGCTGCAGAAAAAATTATATTTTCTAAACACAACTGCGTTTTAAAATGCTGAAATTTTCAAATTTTTTTTTCCAAAATGCACATTCTAAAATGCTGTTAGGAAAACAAATGCTTTTTGAAGTGATGATATCCGAAATGAATTATAAGAAAAAAGTTACGTTTTAAAAATATTACGTTTTGAAAATACTGTATTTTTTAAAACGATGCACCACACGCTCTAAATCAACCATTTGAATTAGATTAATTGTTAATTGATAGAAAGCCGATTTGACGGAACACTACCAATTCTAGTCATGCATCTCTAAAAAGCAATAATAATAGAAACAAAATAAAAGAATTGGAGTAGCAAGTTGGGCTATGTAGGGGTAGTCGTCGCAAATTAAATTCACATTTAAAAGAGAAGAGATTTGAAATTGAAAATTACAAAGTACTTTGCATTGGCCATGACGACATATGATAAAAAAAAAAAAAAGGAAAATTGTAAGAAATGGGAAGTGAGGAAAAAAGATCTGGAACTGAACTAGATGGCCAAGTTGAAATTGAAAGATTAATGTTGGGCTTTCAAGTAGGATAATATCTTGAAAAAATTAAAAACAGAAGAAGGATAATCGACCATATGCATTTTTTTTTTTTTTTTTGTGTGTGTGGCGAAATTGATGCTGTGTTGGCAAACGTTGGATTGTGATGAGGCTACATGATGAGCCGTGTTGACCATAACCTCCATAGCCACCCCAGTGCAAATTATTTTAGTGGTTCAATCAAAAGTAAATTCAAGTTCACCATAACAACACCCACACCCACACGCCTATACAATGACCCATCAAATCAACCAGTTGACGGGTACATTTACATATAGTTGCTCAATAACACTAAAAGCTCGTTTGGTCGAGCGTTTTGACCAAAATGTAGGGATAAAATGCAACTTATTTGCAAAAAATGTGTTTCAATACTGCAGCAGAAAACGCAGCATTTTCAAAACGCAGCTGGGTTTTAAAACGCTGGAATTCCCAGCTTTTTCTCAAAACGCAGGTTTTAAAACACTTCTAGGAAAAAAAACTACGTATTGAAGTAATATTCCAAACATATTTATAAGGAAAGACCTGCGTTTTTTAAAACGCTGCATTTTTAAAACACTGCGTTTTGTAAACGCTGCACCAAACGAGCTCTAAGTCACACAGTACTGTGCAAGCGGGCGTGAAAGCAAAACGATAGTGCAAAAACGTTAATTTTAAAAAATAGCTCAGCTCGAGAGAATGAACAGATGTCATTATATATATATTTGTGTGTGTGTGGGTTTATTTCTTCTTGTGGTACTATAAATAAGTTTTGGTAAAACTTTAATTGGACCGGCACGGTTCATACTAGTCGGTACATAATGATACAGAATTAAATTTCAAATTATAAGTACATGTACAATAATTCAAAACTAGACTTATAAAATGAAATTATCTATTTAAAGCAGAGGAATTATATCATAAAAAGAGTTCAACTTTGAGTTGATTATAAAGCCAAAACTACATTGAAACAATTCATATACAATAAATAAGGTAAAGACTTTGATTAGATGTTCAATTCTGTGAGTGTAATCTCTAATTGGAAAATCATGCTATAGAGAAATGAGTGTGTAGTATACAGTCTACTTCTCCGTCCAGATTCTCTCCCCCTCTCTCTTCTTTATACTCCTTCGGTTTTTAAATTATTGTCTTTTTTTTTTATCTGTCTCAAAATAATTATCTTATTTGAAAATTTTTTTATGACATCACTTTTATTATTTTACTCTTACTTTTTCTCCTACTTTAATTATGGACCACATACACATAGACATTAAAAAAATTACACATTATATCAATATTAATAATTAAATCAAAAATTTTTTTTAATCTGTATGTCGAATCAAACAAGATAATAATTAATGGACGGAGGGAGTATTATTATTTTTTTCTTTTTATTTTTGCATGAACTAAGGGACAAAAACTATTCTTGATTCTGTACCTTATGAGCTGGGGTAGTCTATACTCGGATTTAAAAAGTCAACCATGACCATTATAGCTACAGAGTCAATGCTGATGTTGCGAGGCTGACAACCCCATTTCTATTCCTTAAAGTATGGCACGGCTCATGGTGGTATATTAAATACAACTCCCTTTTTTTTTTTCTCTCTCTCTCTCTCTCTCTCTCTCTTAATAGAATATTTCACTTTTTTTTTATCTAAAATAAATGTCATTTGTAAATATATTAAAAGACTATGCAAATTGATGAATATATTTTTATTAAATATTTTTATTTTTTATGCTAAAATAATTAAAAAGATAAATTAGAGAAATATATAATTATTAGAAGAAAATAAATTATTTAATAATGAGAACAACTTTTCTCTATTGAAAGAAGAGTAGAAGAATTAATTGTTGGACTTGTAAGAAGAGAAGAATTAATTTAAAAAAAAATAGTAATTCAAAATCTAAACTAGAATTATTTTGAGTTATATATTTTTTATTAAAACAACATTTATTTTGAATTAAAAAAAGTACGGTAGAGGATAAGCATACTAAAATTGTTTCGCCGGCCCAACTCTTAATCTCTTTGAGTGTAGTGTAATAAACAATTTTAATTATATTAATTGTTTATTAAGAGTATATAATATAAATTAAAGCTAAAACTGATCAATTTTGGACCGTTAAGCTTAAACCTATTCCATGGGCACAGTGGCCACGTCTCACTCATGGTCATGGCCAGCCAGGCGCAACCTTATTCATTCAATCATGTGAATGCTTACCTTATAAGCAGTAACGGTCAACATTTGCTACTTAGGCTTTCAATTAGTTTCAACATTTAATCCTTTGTATTACTCCAAATGAAAACTTTTTGAACAATGATCTTGTCATACAAAATGAAAGTTGGACTAACTTTCATCCAAACTCTTTTCTTTAATTATGACTTAAACCTTCAATAAATCAATGATATTTTTCTTTTAAATTGTCTTTTTTTTTTTTTCAATTTGGTCGGTAAAGTTGCAGTTTGGTTCAACTAGCGTGTCACCAACTCAAACTTTGTGTTTGTATGGATTAGTATGGCCGGGTCGGTGCTTTATACACACACACACACACACACACGTAGACTCACTCAATTATTCATTTCTACTTTTCGAGTTTACATATAGTCTTTTTTAAGACTAAAGGTTAATATAATGGATAATGTTAGCGACCGAGGGAGGACTATAGACCTTCCCACCGTATAAGTTATTATCATTGCGAATAAATGAAAGAAAATTTAGAAAAAGAATAGTATGATTTGTATTAATTGTAACATGGACCACATGTACATAACAATTCACAACTCATAATCAAAGGCTTCCTGTTGTTTGGTGTCTACATTGATATAAGCCTTATAACTTCCTTGTTTGATTCTTTGATGTTGTACTGTACTACACGTATATTGTTGATTATTTGCCGTTAGTGAAGTTCCATTATTCTTCCCCAGCCTATGGACAGTCTACGAAAACTGGTCAATGATAGTGATAACAACAATCGACATTTTATTAAAAATACTATTCAATTCGAATTAATATGAAATGTAATAGTATAGTACATAATAAAATGACTTGTATTATGTATGGAGCAAATTTTTGGAGTGTTTAAGCTATAAATCTCATAATTTATTCATCTCCTTTAGAATTTCATTATTTAATTTCTAAAGATGACATTTCTTTAACTTGTCATACAAAGGCAGATACGTACTCTCTCATTTCCAGCAAAAGAATCGTATTTAACTTTTTGAATTCAATTGAACTCGCTATTTGGATAGACTTTTAACATACTTTCGTGGACAATAAAACTATAACATTTGTAAAATACAATAAAATGACTTTGAAAAATCAAGTAACTCCATGTCAAAGTTTCATTGTAAGTGACTTTTTAACGTAAAGATACAACTCTTTGTTGGGAGGGACAGAGGGAGTACACTTTTGGTGCATGCAATTTGAAGGAATACAAGTAAATGCTTAATTTTAAAAACATTTCTAGCTCCAAAGTATTTCATATACAAAATCTTTAAATAAATATTCACTTTCAAAAATGATTTCTAGCTCCAAAGTCTTTGATATACAAAGTCTTAATTTATCCACTTGACTGGTCACACACTCACACTGTTATGGCGACACTGGACCTCGAATTAAAGTTTTGAAGACCTCTATGGCAAATACACATGGGTCAGGAATTAAATTAGTTGAATTTTAGGGCCATGGGCCGTTTGACTAACCAATTTGGACTGAACTTTCTAGCCCAATTAGGGATTAAAGTTCATGACATTGACAAGTGGGTCTGTAAATGGTCTTACTGGTTTTCCTTCCAGATTTCATAGTTTTGTTTGTAGTTTTTGATTTTCTCTCTTATCTAGTCTTACTCGAGTCTCTCTTATCTTTTTTTAACATTTTCTTCAAAATTTACAAAATAAATTCTAAACTCTCGAATCAAGTCACTAATGGTGAAGCGAAATACGCCATTTCTGTAGATTCTTGCGGATATATAAAATTATACTCTTGCAAAAGCTTCTGCTTTCTTTTCTTTTCTTTTCTTTTGGGTAAATTATAGTAAATCCCCTAAACTACTTCAAGTTAACTTGTCACTCCCTGACCTAAAAACACTGACAGTAAACCCCCCTAAAATTATCAAAACTTGACACTCCACCGATTTCATCCAGTTTTCCATCTAAAGCAAATGGAAATGACAATTGAAAGGTTAAATCTAAATCTACAACAAATTGGAGTGGGAGGGTACATAATCCGGATCCATGTTTCGACCATTGAGATTGAATTTTTCATAATCAAAGCACTTTGAATTTTCCAATTGTATATATATGAGCAATGAGCTTTGTGAGTTCATTATAAATATCTACGAAAGATTAAGAGCAAGGCATATGATCTTATCCATTGCGACTTTTTGCAGGAAGTTTTATCTAAATTTGGATTTCCGATCAAATGGATTGCTTTAATCATGCAATGTGTTTCATCTATTTCTTATTATGTACATCCTGGTCAATGGCTGCACCACGGAGTTTTTCAATCCAGGCCGTGGTCGGAGATAAGGGGATCCTCTCCCTTATCTCTTCATCCTGTGTGCAGAAGCCCTCTCAGGCTCAGCAACGTTGTTAAAAGCCAAGGAAGCTCTGATCACTATTGGTTGGACTCCGGTCAGCAACTCAATTTGCAAAGTAACTCCAAATTAGCCCCCAAATTGAGCGGTTCCACTCCCTGTTTTTCATGTCCTCGTACAAAAATATAAATTTTAGAACAACAATAATAAGAGAGTAATTGTAATGCTTAGAAAATGAATTACTTCAGTATAATTGTGAGAGTATAATATTTTAGAAACAAAATCCCGTGTAATTGTTTGTATATTCCACAGATCAAACCAAAAATTGATGGAAACTACTCTAATTAGAGTTGCCAAGTGAGATTTTTTGCCAGTTCCTGTGATCACAAACTTAAATCAGTTTTTGCTTAGACTTAGAGGGTTTCTTTTCATCCATTGTAGATAATATTTTATATCTTGTGTTTTTATCTCTTCTTAATTAAGTTTTCCGCTGCATGATGTCACTGGAATTGTGATCACATCTTGAATCACATTTGTGCGAAAATTCTTTGAACATCGATCCGTGCAAATCTTTCAAAATGCTTACTAAAGAGTTCGGGCTTACAGCCTTGTGTATAGATAGATGTGTGATAGTACAAATAAAGAAATATAGATTCTACGTACTCTAGTGTCTCCAAGAATTGAAATTAGACAGCAGTACTAGCTAGCATCACAAATTTATGAATTCCTAAAGGATCAACGCCAAGCCCATGCAGTTAGCTTCTCTCCACGTGAACCAACGATCCTTCACTTTCATGGTAGGGATCGAACTTGAGTTAGTGGCTTCAACTTGTGGTCCTGCAAAATGTCCCATGCAAATGCTCGGCAACCTTGTAGTTTAGCTTCACGTGCTAAACCTTCTTTCGTAAATCATGGGTTGGTGTATTTAGGATGCTCAAAGAATGGTACATTTTTCCACCATAGTTTGAAAGCCTATAAAAACATATTTACAAAGGAATCTTCGGTACGTTTATATGGTGGAAAACAATGTTTGATGATAATTAATGCGACTCCTTTACCATATTGTGCTACATATACAATACTCTTGAGAAGTTCGTAATTAATATATAGACTTGTGCCAAAATTCAAAAATATTTACCTGCAAATAAGTCATTAAGGCAACTTTCTAAGGCATCAACCAGAAAAAAGTGCATAATCGGTTGGGCATTGATCACGTCAAAAAGATTGTGTGAACGTGTCTGGTCCACGTGTGTAGTCTAGTAGGATTTCGACTCTGTGTTGCAGGGATTGTCCTTAAAGTGCAAGTAGCTTCGAACCTGTGATTAACAAAGAACACCGTAAGGGGTGCTGGGTTGTCCCAGCGATAACCCTCGGGCGTGAGAATCAGCAATACTTCGTGTAAGAGGTAAAGCTAATAGAGTCTGTAAGCAAGTAATTTGCATGTACCTTGTGAGGCCTGTTGAGGGTGCTATTTATAGGGAGATTGGCCATAATCCTAGTCAGTTTCAGAATGGGAGAGATATGACTAATTCCCATGTCTTTCGGATTATGTTTCCTTGTCTGCTTGGGACTGATGTATATCAGAATTGTAGCAGGACTCTTCCCGGAGAGAGGTAATTTCGTGAAGGGCTCTGCTTCGTCGAGTTGAAGGGGATATATCGAGGTTGGCCTGGATGCTCTCAGGTCGCTTGATGTAGTCAAGGTCGGCCTGGTATGTTCAGGTCGCTTGATGTTGATGAGGTTGACCTGGGATGTTCCCAGGTCGCATCGTAGATTCCTGTGTCAGCGCGCTGGGAGAGTATACTGGTGAGGTGGGCGACCTGTCGTATTGTGATTTCCAGGTCGTCATGTTCGAGGTGGGCGTATGTTACCCCGACGCTTGCCCAGCTGGAGCCTATGAAGCCGCAATGTCTGCCATGTGTCCAGCTGAAGGCTGAGGTCGAAACTCTTTTGGCAACCAGAGAAGCCGAAAAATATTTGCCAAGCTCAGGGTGAACGACTGATATTGTTACCAGCAGATTGTTTCCTGGTGTACTTGTTTTGATTTTCCAATTTCCTAGCATTATCCTGCCCACGTCCAATTCATTAGTCAGTGATGTTACTTATGAAAGGCAAAATTTCCAACACAGTTAAAGTCATCGTTTTTTTAGTTTAAATAAAAGATTTAAATAATTTTTTAGTCCCTCCACTTTACGAAATCTATGCGTTTGGTCCTCCTCATCAAAACAATTCATTCTGCTCACTAGATTTGCATTTCTTTATAAGATTCCCCCTTCAGGCCGTTACCGTTATAATTTTTGTCTGTTTTAAAAAATACCCAAACTACCCTTGCCTTCTTTAATTAAGTAAAATGAATTTGGATCCACCTTTTGTTAACCCTAAATTCCCAAATTTAACATCCAAAACTCATATATCCAGATCAAAATATCAAATGATACTTTATCGATCTAAGACAGAAAATGATGATTTTGTCTTAAATAAATGACTCAATCCCAATATTGAAACCAAAACTCAAAACACATGTTCAAGATCTGTCAGATGAACCCTAGATTTCTCCATTTTCAGGTCAGATCTCCCCCACTCTGCTTTATTCTCACTATTTTTATACCTTTCTTACTGTTAATTAATTGAATCTAGGGTTGTTCATTTTCTTTTCTTTTCTTTTTCTCCATTTCTCGCAGATCTGACTAAATTGAGAAGAACCCATAATTTTGTTTCCCCCAGAAAAAAAAAAAAAGAAAACTAGATTCTTGTGTTGGTAAGAAATGAACATGTCTGTGTTACCCAATACTGATTTGGTAGAAATAAGAGAGGTATGGAATGACAATCTTGAACAGGAGTTTGCTATAAATTATAATTCGTGAAATTGTTGATGGGAGAGAGATTCGAGTTTGAGAGAATTCCGGCAAGCTCTCCCCGGAATCCATGACACTGGCAAGCTCTCACCGAATACATGGCACCGGCAAGCTCTCGCCGTGTCCTTTGAATCCGTCACTCGCGGTCTCAACGCAGAACACAACAACAGCAACAACAACGCCGACGACCCCCTTCTTCCACCAACCCGCTGCAACATCATTATCCACGCACCACCCTTGCCTTCGGCATCTCCTCCATCTTCGATCGTCACAACCCAGAACTACATAACCGCTCACACCTCCCCGACCACACACATGAACACATCTTTTCTGGGTTTCTTGAACTACATAGAACAAACAAAAGCTTCTTTATGTTTCCAAAATTGCTAATGAATCAAACAAACTGATAATCAAATCAAATCTCTCAACTACTACTTTGTTTTCCATAAACAAATACAAAATTACAAACACAGACATACAAACACAAAGAAAGACAAGAGTAGTTTGGGCATTTTTTTAAAAAATCATACGAAAATTATAGCATTAACGGCCTGCAGGGAGTCTCACAAAGAAATGCAAATCGACTGACCATAATGAATTGTTTTAATGAGGGAGACCAAACCCATAAATTTCGTAAAGCGGAGGGACCAAAAAATTATTTAAATCTAAATAAAAAGATAACAACCTTTATCTGTTATTAATTATTATTAAGGAAAAAGAAAAGATAAAAATTGATAAGTACTTACCATGAAAGGACTAACACGAAGTATTTTTGCAACGAAGTCTCCATTTGGATCAAGGGAAAATAATACCTTTTCCACCCATGGTGTATTTGATACCTACAACACAACCAAGATCAAATGGCTAAAATCTTGAGCTAAGTATAATAGATCTCATGAGATGTGTGCATTTAACTAACTGTAGCTATCGGCTTCGTGTGCAACTGTGACATGAAATGTGACACCTCTGAATATCTGATAATTTGAAGTAAGGCGAGCCTCAAAATTATATCATTGATTCACCTCAACGATACATTTCTTCAAAGTCTGAGTGGAGCCTACTAGATCATAGCAATAATATAGAGTCACCGGACTTCGCTGATATCCCAAACTAGGAGGTATTACCAATAGGAAACTGGCACTACGAAAAAAATCGTCATTGCCATGGACAACTTTCCTTGGCAATTTATACAAATTCCCCGATAAACATACTTCAGTGTGGAAAAAATTTCCTTGGCAAACTTACACAATTTCCTTGGCAATCGGGGCGTCGGTGATTTTGCCGAGGAATTAAAATTCCTTGGCAATTTACCAAGGAAATTGCCAAGGAATATATCCTTGGTAATTACTAATCTATTATTAGAAAAGAAAAAAAATTTCCTTGGGAATAATTTTCCTATGAAATTACCTACGAAATAATTTCCTTGGTATAAATAAAAAAATACTATATATTATAAATTCCCTAGGAAATAATTTCCTTGGTATAAATAAAAAAAATTATAAATATTTTAAATTCCCTAGCGACATTTATTGTACCAATGAATGTTTCCTTGGTAAAATTCCATGGCATATATATATCAAGGCATTTTACCAAGGAAATATTCATTGGTAAAATAATATTAACAAGGAAATTTAGCAATGAAATGCATTTAATATAATTATATTTTCAGGATTTCAAAAAAACTTTCCTTGGTATTATTCCTTGCTAAATTAGTTTAGTAAGGAATATTCCTTGGCAAAATTCCTAGGTAAAACGATGATACATTTATTAAAAATTACAAATACTATTGGTACATGCATAGATAATAAAAATCATAATATATATTGAAACAATATCGAAGAACCACTTGTTCATTCAAACTTAAACATCCACATTCGTTCATAATATCTCAATGACCACATAAATACTCTAAACAAAGATCTTAAATCAAAATATAGTTTTGAAAACAATTTCGACAAAAAATTTGAATCAAAATCAATATACTAGATGAAACTAGGATTAAGGAGCATGTGTACTGTCACTTGTCGAATAAGGAGTCTCGAGGGAAGCTTGGTTCCCATTTTGCATGGATGAAATCACTACTTTCATTGCTTCTTGCCAGGCATGGCTTTGTAATAATCGAACAGCCTCCTTCGTTGAGGCGTTTTCTAGAGGACGTGACATCGCCCAGTTGCAATTGTTTGAGGATGAGAACAAACCACTAACATTGGATGCGACTGCTAGGATGGAGTGGCCAAACCCATACATACGATCCTTTCTCCCACTATTGCCCCCGACCTTCTTAACTGAATCTCTCCAAAGAGACCCAAAATACTTGAGGCATTATCTGGTTGGCTTGTAGTGTCTGCCTCAGTTATAGGATCACTCAGCGGCTTAGTTAATACAGCATTTGAGGTATACTCATTTTGAAGATAATAAAATAAATGAAACATTAGTATTTAGTCACGTGTAACCATACATGTTACTAACTATAACTCATGCAGCTAGAGTGACACTAGTCGAAATAGCAAAATAATTCATATCCGCACATAACCATTCACACCCAATTATTAAGAAGACCAGACTACAACAGAACTAAGAGAGAAGGGAATGATTTTTCATACTTCTACACTTTCCCAATGAAGCATATGTTAGGTCTAGTAAAGAGAAAACGGTCTATTTTGTAAAGATGCAACAACTAAAGATTTAGTCCAGAAACAGAAGAAGTGGTGAGCTTAAACACCCAACAAAAAAATAATGTGGTCAACTACTAAATATTATGACTTACACATTTTAAAAGGGAAAGCTCATTTTAGGACAAAATCTTTTCCAAAAGGAATTCTCATGATAGGGAATGAGGGAGTAAGATATTTTGAAGGAAATGAAAATGTAGAAGCAAAGTTCTTTTCAAATAGTCCCATCACCACCTATGAAGTGCCAATAAAACAGAGAAAATGGCCCACAATCAATACATCAAAACAAAAATGGGAGAGGAACTTAGAGAAAAGAACATACAAAATACACCAAAAAAGTACAGTACATGCTGCAGAGGCAAACCACAGAAATGGACAAGGGGTTTGAAATATGCCATAGCAAGATTCCATTATGCCAAAAGAAAGTACAAGATTTCAATAATAAGGTACAAGACCACAGCTAGTTTGCCATAAAAAATAAACCAAAGAGCACTTGGCCATTCCACCACATACGCATGAAAAGAAACTGGTGAGCTTTTTGAGCAAATCCAAATTCAGACGACTAAATGAGCAGAAAATACACCATATGAACAACTAAATCTATCTCCATCTGAAGAATGCATCAGAGTTTTAATCATAACAAACTAACATGAAAAGCATAAGTTCTTCATAAGCAGTAGGCAAGTACATTATCCTCGCGACGGCTGGAAAAAAATCCTAGACAAATCAATAAATTAAATCATTGTTTCTCCTTACAACGAACTAATGGCACGTAACATTCTGAAAACCAACAAGGGAGCATTTCTTCATCTAATGGGGGACAGAAATAAGGTGGTCAACTACAATGAATCAATTTCAATCTGTCTTAATATATTTGAAAGTTTTATAGCTATGTAACTAAGAAAACAGAATGCTGGAATATAGTAAATGTTATCAAAGATGTGATAACATCTACTATAACATCCAGTAAAATTGCAGCGGAATTAATAAAACAGAAAGTTAACAAGATTGATGTATCCTTTGTCTACAAGTATAAATACTTGTAGACGTGCCAATATGGCAAAATCTTTTCACTAGAAAATATAGAACCGATTACAAAGAAAACAACTAGCGAAATTCTAACAAAAGATCCTAACAACGAAAGTAGACAAAAGAGACTACAAACTTATGCTTTGGTAATACAATCCTGTCTAATAAACACTGACTTCCATTGAGGACAGAAACTTCAACACAGTTTTAGTAGTTTCAGAATGAGATGTGTTGAAGGATGTGTCTGTATTTCTGCTCACATTCAATACATGACACAGCAGTGTATTAGCCCTTTTCTATCTCAGATCTCTCTCCAAAGCGTGCTGAATGAAGAAGACGCCATCTTCTTAAATAGGCTCCAGGGCTACACGAAAATACTTAGAAGGCAATGTTAATGATAGAATGACAATTTACTATATTTACATCAATCAAAAACCTTGATTGAATCAATTAAAAAGTCAAAGATTATTTACCAAAAATACATCAATCAAGCAAGAATAAACAGATTTTAAGAAAGGCAAAAACAATCTCAAATCTAACTAATTTAGAGAATCTCAAAAAACTATTCTTGGAAAGCATATTCCAACAATCTCCCCCTTTTTTGCCTTTCTGGACAAAACACCAAATAAACACAATGAACTCCCCCTGAATAAGATATGATTAATATAACACAAAGATGTAATATAAAATCAGAGAGTTCAGAGTAGTAAAACAAAAATTAAATTGTTTAAACTGTTAACAACCACAAACACAGAAATGTTATGACATTTAAAACAACATCTCTTGAGGCAGTAATGTTAAACAGAGTTGTCTCC
This sequence comes from Platycodon grandiflorus, assembly GCA_016624345.1. Lineage (NCBI taxonomy): Eukaryota > Viridiplantae > Streptophyta > Magnoliopsida > Asterales > Campanulaceae > Platycodon > Platycodon grandiflorus. The sequence goes on along the minus strand of CM028361.1, from coordinate 86,624,438 downwards.
CCCTGCATTAGAGGAATCTCCCCCTTTTTGTCCAGAAGAGGATGGCACTTGTGCATCAAGAAAAGCCTGGAACTGTGAATGCAAATCCTCAAGAAATACAAGGTGAGTACGAGTAGCAGCAATCTGAGCAGCAAGAAGAGGAAGCTGCGAGCGAACAAATGGCACAGACAGTGAGGCTGTAGAGGATGTAGGGACATCTGCAGAGGACATATGAACTGGAGAAGATGGAGAAATTCCAGCAGCAGCATCAGTAGAAGAACTGGCCAAGGGTAAGTCAATGACCCTATCCCCTTTCAATAATTGAGCAGAAATCTTCAAAACTTTGGGACGACTTGTGATTCGATCAGTGCACACGATACCGTGATGCACCAAAAATCGAAAAATCAAACTCGGGAAAGGGAAGGACCAGCGATCCGAGAGAGTTTCAGCATAAAAGGTAATACTATCAAACACCCATTGCCCAAAATTAAAGGGAAGGCCAGTGCCAATTTGGAAAATGAGTTTAGCCTGGGATTGAGTCACCACAGAAGTGTTGTTTGAGGGGACCCAATTTGCAGTGCACAATTTGTGCAAGACTGAGTAAAAAGAAGTCAATTGGGCAGATTGAAGTTTCTCAGGAGATATAGGCCATTTGCGATTTTTCCCCGTCAAGACAGATGTGATCTCATTGAAGTTATCAACCACGATGATACTTCAACATTCTCGATTGCACAAAACTCATTTATTTTGGAAGGAGTAAAATTTATAATTTTATTTCGAACAAAAACGACCAAATCTGTCAGAGCCTTCCATGCACATGGCTTTTTCAAGATTGGCATAAAACTCTATGACTAGAGTTTTGACATAGGGTGAGGAAGAGGTCACAAGTATTTAAAAGTTTGCGATCAATTAAAAATTGAGACAAATTAAACCGATCAAGAACCTCTAAGCGAACTGTTTTTCCTCAAGCAAATTGCGAGTGATGAAACGATCATACCTCAAGGATGCCTCACGGGTGTAGAAAAGAGGATTAAAAGCTGAATCAATATCCAGGGGAGGAGATGATGTGAGAGGAGATGCCACCACATCTTCGTCAGCATCAGATTGAAGACCTTCATTAGACTCAGAAGAAGCTTGTCCAGAGGGTTCCACAGAATCCCTATCAATGGAATTCGTTCTTTCACTATCACTGGATGGAAGAGTAGGGGACTTAGGGCAAGAAGATTTCTTCCCTAGTTTTAGCATGACTTCTGCAAGGGTAGAGTCATCAGGGAGACCATCACTGTGAGTAGGCGAGGCCGCTTGAACCGAGGGTGCCACAGATCGCCCGGATCGGCATTGGGCTGAAAATTGTCAATCTCTTCAAAGAGATCATCAGACTCTTCTTGCATCACAGAAGCAAGAAGAGATGGCTCAGAAGCGGAGGGAGGAACAACAGAGCGAACCACACATACATGAGGAAAGTCCATATCCTCATTTGATGAAGGCGGAACAAAATCAGCGTCAGTGGCGTCATCATCTTCAAGGTGAACCGCTGGAGATTCTTGTTGCAAAACGCCCCTTTTGCGAAAGAGGTAGGAGACAGAGGCTCCAAATTTGGAGTAAGCCCCCTTTGCCGCTTTGAAAAACGTACTGTAGGACGCCCAATAGGACCAAGAGAGGCGCCTACTTGCTTCAAATCAGGGGGGTTTTCAACATCAATGACGTTGCTGCCGCCCGGGAGAATGGCGTCAATAGGAGCAGGAGCATCATCGAATGGAACAACCGTGAGAGGGGTGTCTTGTGAAGAGCGGATGTCTCCATATTTTGGGAGACATTAGCTGAAGGAGATGCTGGATTCTGAGATGGAGAAAGAGAGCCCACAGCCTTGGATGCCATTGAAGAATCTGGAAGAATAGAGAGAGAAAGAAACTGCACTTGAAAGAATTTGTCAGAATACAAGAGAGAAGATGCAGTTAGGGCACAGCTAGGGCACGGTTTAATTTTTGGGAAAGAAGGAACTAATTTTGAAGGAGAACAACTGCTCCTTTAAAAAAAAAAAACTGCTACTTACCAAAAAATATTTTTGGTAAAATAACTTCCTTTTTTTTTTTTCAAATTCTCATCAAAAATAGGCATCTGAATATTACCCAAAATGTCCCTGTGATAAATCTTCTGCTAAGGAACCCTCAAATCATCTTAATGCTCAAAAATCAAGTACCATTCAAATTGTTTATAGACAAACACAATGAAGGATAAAGATTCACAGTCAATAGGCCACTTTGGAGAAAATAGATGATGAGAAACTTTTAGCATGAGAGTATATTCACCAGTCCAAATGCCCTATAGGTATGCCTAACCATGAAGAATAAGACAATGCGCACACAAGTGAGGGACTTTGCTCAATAAATGTGAAGGAGAAAAATGTTGGCACACTGAGAGACACATTTTGCAATTTTTGAATTCAATGGATCAAGATCCTCTTCTCCCAGTCCCTTTATATGATGATTTTTGCCTTAAAGATGAAGGGATTTAACCAGTAGGTAGCTTTCACTCTTCCTCAAGGATAGCCCTTTCTCATATGATCACGCCAAAAATTCAAAGAACATATTGATCTAGATTATAAGATCACATATGATTGGTGCATACACATTGAGAAGGTAGCTTTTTCCCTCAAAGGCTTCCAATCACCGATTTGGCTCATTCAGGAGAACTTCCTTTTTTTTTTTTTTTTTGAATAGAGATCCACATTCAAAAAAATGTCTTTCAAATACCACATTTTTTTAAAATCATTTGACAAAGTCGTGCCCAAGACAACATGCAAGATGATGATTTTTTTTTTTTTTTTACAACAAGCACATGTGGTCACACTTGAGACCACATGTTGTGAGACAATCAAATAGCACACAGACTTAGAGATTTCCTAAGAGTAGAAAATCTCTCAAAATCAAGAGCCTTGGTGAACACGTCAGCTAATTGATTCTCAGTTCCTATAAATTCCATGCGGATAATTTTCTGTTCAACCAAATCCCGAATAAAGTGATGTCGAATATCAATATGTTTGGTGCGGGAGTGTTGAACAGGATTTTTCGAGATATCTATAGCACTGGAATTATCACAATAAACAACAAGAGTATCACTCTCTAGCCCATAATCATTGATCATCTGATTCATCCAAAGAAGTTGAGAGCAACAACTACCAACCGCTACATATTCAGATTCAGCGGTTGACAGTGAAACGCAGTTTTGTTTTTTGCTATACCATGAAACCAAATTGTTCCCCAAGTAAAAACAACCCCCAGTGGTGCTTTTACGATCATCGATATTTCCTGCCCAATCAGAATCACTAAAACCAACAAGATTGGTATTAGTGTCTCTAGTGTACCACAGCCCAAGTTTGGTTGTCCCACTAACATATCGAATGATACGTTTTAAGGCCTTTAGATGGGAGACCTTGGGATTTGCTTGGTACCTTGCACGACACAAACACTATACATAATGTCAGTCTGGCGCTAGGTACAACAGACTTCCTATCATACTTCTAAACAAGGTGTGATCTACACCTTCACCTTCATCATCCCTACACAACTTTTGAGATGATCCCATGGGAGTTTTTAAATGGGATGCATTCTCAAGACCAAACTTTTAACCAAGTTTTGAGCATACTTGGTTTGAGACACAAAAATTCCTTCATTGCTTTGTTTCACTTGAAGACCAAGAAAATAGTTTAACTCACCAACCATGCTCATCTCAAATGTGGATGTCATGTTGTTGACAAAATGTCCTAACATCTTTTCGATGTAGATCCAAACACAATATCATCCACATATATCGAGCAATGAGAATATCACTTTTTCTTTTTGAATGAACAGAGTTTTATCAACCTCACCTCTTTTGAAACCAATTTCAAGAAGGTATTCAAGAAGTCTTCCATACCAAGCTCTAGGAGCTTGTTTAAGACCATACAATGCCTTCTTTAATTTAAACACATGGTTTGGTTTGTGAGGATCTTCAAATCCTTTTGGTTGTTCCACAAAAACTTCTTCATTCAAAACGCCATTTAAAAAAGCACTTTTCACATCCATCTGATGGAGTGTGATTCCAAGATGACAAGCAATGGCAAGCATTAATCGAATAGACTCAATGCGGGCTACAGGAGCAAAGGTTTCATCAAAGTCCACCCCTTCTACCTGTGTATACCCCGAGCTACCAATCGTGCTTTATTTCTAACTATTTTCCCGACTCATCGCTTTATTTTTGAAAATCCACTTAGTTCCTATTACATTACCTTGACTAGGTCTAGGAACTAAGTACCAAACATCATTTTTGGAAAAGCGATTTAATTCTTCCAACATTGCGCTTATCCAAAAATCATCCCCAAGAGCTTCTTTCACATTTTTAGGTTCAAGATTTGATATGAAGCAACAAGTTCTAGCATTTAAACAATCTGATGACAAATAGGCCAAGCTTACCATTTTTTTGTAATCCACTTTACCTTTTTGTCTTGTCTTCATTCCATCAAACACATTACCAATCACTTGAGTTGTAGGGTGATTTTTCTGAATTCTGCTTGACACATCCTGCCTTTGATCAGTTTCAGCCTCATCAACAGATTCAACTGGTTCAGTTTCTGATTCTGTTTCAGCTGATCCTGAGTCGTTGGTAGGTGTGTTCGAGGATGTCCCCACATTTTCGGACACATTTCCTTCAGAATCATTCGATGCTGGATTTAGTGAATCAGTAACAATTTTTTTCGGCACACTGTTCGCCTGCATCATCCAAAGAACCCTGTAATATCATCTTCAGTTTTTCGTCCAAGGTTTGCAAAATCATCAAAAGTAATATTTATGGATTCCATTATAGTCTTAGTCCGAAGATTAAAGACTCGAAATGCTCTACTATTTGATGAATACCCCACAAAAATGCATTTGTCACTCTTAGAATCAAATTTTGAAAGATGATCTCGGTCATTTAAGAGATAACATATACACCCAAAAACGTGAAAATATTTGAGATTCGGTTTTTTTCCCAAAAGGATTTCATATGGAGTCATGGTGCAACCGGGTCTCAAATATACACGATTTCCAATGTGACAAGCAGTGTTTAAGGCTTCAGCCCAAAAACGTTTTGAAAGATTTTGAGAACTAAGCATGACACGTGCCATTTCTTGAAGTGTGCGATTTTTCCTTTCCGCTACTCCATTTTGTTGTGGAGTTTTGGGGGCTGAATACTCATGAGTAATCCCCTTTGAATCGCAATATTTGGAAAAAGAAGAATTTTCATACTCGGTACCATGATCCGAACGAATCTTAATAACTTTTAAGTCATATAGATTCCGGACCTTTTGTACCAAGTTTTAAAAGCTTCAAAAGTTTCAGATTTTTCTCTCAAGAAAATAATCCAAGTATACCGAGAAAAATCATCAACACACACAAAGGAATATTTCTTTCTCCCTAGACTCTCCACTTCAATTGGACCCATAAGATCCGTATGAATGAACTCAAGACAACGTTTTGAGGAACGTTGTTGAATTTTGGGTGGGACACTCTAGTTTGTTTCCCCTTTTGGCATGGACCACACACACCCACATTCTTTGTGTTAATCTTTGGTAATCCTCTAACGGCATCATGTTTGATTATATCATGAATTTTATGAAAACTAGCATGTCCTAGTTTTTGATGCCAAAGAGAACTATCATTAACACTTGAGGTATGGCATGAAACAACTTCACCATACATGTAACAATTATCCGAGGATCTAGTACCTGCAAGAATACATTTGTTAGTACCATCAAATACTTCACATGAGTTTTTGTCAAATTTAACATGCAAATCATCATCACATAATTGACTTATACTGATGAGATTTGCTTTAAGACCTTCCACATGAAGAACATTTTTAAGCCTTGGCAATCCCTCAACATCAAGATTGCCTCTACCAACAATTCTTCCTTTTGCACCACCCCCATAGGTCACACTTCCACCATTGAAGCTAGAGTATTCGACAAGTATTCATCGTCCTGTCATATGACGGAACATCCACTATCAAAAAACCATGAGCCAGCAACATTGGTTTTAAAGGAAGTGTATGTAACATTGCACGTTACATCAGCTTTCTTGACCCATATTTTTCCAGAATTTCTGGGAATGTGCTGATTCAAATGTGGAGACATTTTCCACGACATTCTGTCCGGAGCAGATTTCTGGTGAAATTTTTTTGCCAAATCTGCCTTCATTTTGTAACAATAAGGTCTCGATATGACTGAAACATTACAAGAATGGCAAATATACCGACGTTCCAGTGTCTAGACCTTTTACGTTAGCCATTTGGTTTTGATTAACATGTTCACCATTCATTCTTTCCTTGACAAAAGCAACCGGTTTGAATCCCATCCAGCAGTGTCTTCTTGACCATAAGTCAGAAGTTCATCAAGTTTAACCTTGCCTTTGTTCAGCTTGGACATGGTTTCATTTGCTTTTTCAAGATTAATTTTGGCTTTTTCAAAATCCACATCTTTCTTGGTGAGCATGACTTCCAGCCTAGCAATGGAAGCTTTCTGAACTTCATTCTCTTTTGAGAGCAACTCATTTGAAGTTTTCTGAACTTCAAGTTCTTTTGAAAGATATTCATTTTCCTCAGTGAGAAGATTTAACTTTTCTTCCTTCTTTACCCAATCTTCATAAAGTGCCTTATAATCCTCTAATAAATCCAGATTTTCGAATCGAATCGACTCATTGTGGACATGATTGTCATCAACTATGGAAGAGTTGAGACAATTCAGTTCGAATGAATCTTTTAATATGTGATCACGTTGGAGCCACATTTAAGGCAACACCTTTAGATACACCATGAGGATTTATTTGTAACACTTTTTGGGTTTCAAAAACTGTTTAGTGCGTTTCCTCTTCGGATTGATCATCATCGCCGTCACTTAGGTAGCCGCCAAACTTTTTCCCTTTTTCTTTGTAGTATTAATACATTCGGCAGCATAGTGACCATAACCAAAACATTCTCTGCATTGAACAGTTTCTTCCTTTTTTGATTTGTATTTTGAAGGAAGTTTAGGAGTAAACTTGTCTTTGGAATTATCAGAATTATCATAACTATTTTTCGAAGAAAATTTTCTTGGAGCAAATTTTGGAGCGACATTTGTTTTTTGATACTTTTGATAGTTTTGTCCTTTGGTCAAAATGTTGTTAAACTTTTTGACCAACATAGCACGAGATTCTTCTCCAAAATCGCCTTTCCAAGATCATTTGTAAATTCAAGTAATTCCTCCGACAAGTCGATTGATTTTGTGCAACGGCAAAGCAATACTTTTAGCATTTTTATTTTGCTTTTTGTTCTCGCAAAGATAGATTTAACTCAAAGGTTTGAAGAATACCGAAAGTTTATCTAAACTCATTCTTCCAAAGGTCATGAGCTTCTTCTATAGCGAGATTTTTATATTGAAACGTTCGGAAGAGATCTCATCATTTTGCTAACAAGTCTTGCATTGGAAATAGGTTCTCCCAAGGCTAGAGACTCATTAGACAAATCTACCAACTTGTCATAGTAGGATGAAATGTCATCATCTTCTTCCATTTTTAAATATTCAAAACGAGTTGTAAGTAAACGTAGCTTGGTTAAACGAACGCTATCGGGTCCCTCACAATGAGCTTGGAGGGCTTCCCATACTTCTTTGGCTGATTCAAAATGAACAATTATTTTGAAAATGTTTGGTTCCACACAGCCGTAGATAGCATTAATAGCTTTTGAATTAAAATTTGCTACGCTTCTTTCTTCGGTCGTCCAACTAGCTTCGAGGTAATTTTATAATCTCCATCGATGTCAATTACTCTAGGTGGAGTCCACCCTGTAACCACAGAGAGCCATGTTCTTTCATCAAGAGACTTGAGGTACATGCGCATCTTGGGTTTCCAAGTAGAGTAATTAGACCCATCGAGGACAGGAGGACGTTGAGTACCATACTGAGTATCCGACATAGCTACAACCAGGAACCTCACTTAGTTATGTCAAGTGTAGGCTTTGATACCAAATGAAAGTTTTATAGCTATGTAACTAAGAAAACAGAATGCTGGAATATAGTAAATGTTATCAAAGATGTGATAACATCTACTATAACATCCAGTAAAATTGCAATGAATTAATAAAACGAAAGTTAACAAGATTGATGTATCCTTTGTCTACAAGTATAAATACTTGTAGACGTGCCAATATGGCAAAATCTTTTCACTAGAAAATATAGAACCGATTACAAAGAAAACAACTAGCGAAATTCTAACAAAAGATCCTAACAACGAAAGTAGACAAAAGAGACTACAAACTTATGCTTTGGTAATACAATCCTGTCTAATAAACACTGACTTCCA